>ARYC01021051.1:0-44373 GCA_000711775.1 Oxytricha trifallax
ATCTTAAGACCAAACCACAGAGCAGAGCAAACAATAGACTAAATGATCAACTGGATAGGAGATATCAATTTTAGAAAATTAGCACATGATGCCAAGGTATAGTTTGAGTGAATAGTAAAAATAAAACCTCTCTAATACACACTACTATACATTACATTTAAAAAATAAACCCCACATAAACCCTATTAAAACCCTAATTAAGAATGCACTAATAGTCTACTTTTATCAATCAAAATCTCAATCAAACTACTGAAAGGGTTTTGGGGTTTTGATTAATATTTTCAATCGTCGGCAGTTTTTAAAAAATGCCGACGGTTGCTGCGATTTTATCATTCATTGTAGATTTAAGATGTTTCTATGAGTTAATTACCATAATAAATTTATAATAATACATTAAGTTCAGGAATCAAATTTCCTCATAAATATCAGAAGTCTTTAAGGATCTGTAATAGTCTATAAAGAACAATAAAGTTCTAGAAAATCAATTAATAATAATAATTTTACGGATAATTATTTATATTTATTTACTTTTTTGTTAGATTTATAATTCTAGAAAGATTAACACAGATCTATAAGGATTATTAATATCTTTATTGATTTTTGAATCCTGAACTTCCCTCATTAAAAGTTTAAATTATAAATGTTTTATTTATCACAACTTTATAATATATGATTAATATATTTGACAGCAGCAACCGTCGGCACTTTTTAAAAATTGCCGACGGTTGATTTAATATAATATAGAAGAATAATTATACTATGACTAAATTAGAAATGTTAGCTTTTTAATGCTTAAACGTAAACTTATATTATGCTTAATAGAGAGTAAATCAAACTTTGCCAGTTGTAATGGATCTAAGAGAATGTTGAAAATGGAGTCGCTCTTGCATTCAAAATTAATGTAAGTTACAAAAAAAATAATATCTTAATTATTTTTTAATAGGTGTCTATCTATCTTGGTAAGAGTAGTTGGAGCACTAAACAGTTGGTTCACCTAGAGACACAAAGACAAGGTGAAGGAGTATTAAAGTATGCAAATGGTGATATTGAAAAAGTAACATGGAACGATTGGCTGCTTTTTTAATATATTTTTTGTAAAGTGTTGAACGGTTTTGTATTTATCATTAATAAATTTTTGAAAATTTTTTAATTTAATAAAAATTAGCATGATTTTGATTTCTGATCTCCCTATCACCATTTTCGCTGTTCCAATTTCAAAGTTAGATATGATCTTGTTCTTCTATATGTTTATCCAATCTTTAGCAAAGACCCAAAATATTTTTTCTGGAGTCCCTTTTATTAAATCATTTAGCTATCTGGTACACTTTTGGATTACTTCAAGACTGCCTTATGAAATACTGGCATCCCAAATTTTATAGATCTAAATTCTTTCTCTATTTTATGAGTTGTCCAATTCTAGAAATATTTTATATTCCCTTAACAACAGACTGGCAAAATTATTCCTTCTATATTTTCAAGATGAATCTAGAATCTACTATTTTATAAATTATAGTTGCTCATCGAGATTATTCTTTCAAAACTTTAGACCTCGTTGTTATTCACGACTATAGTTGGAAAGATTAATATCTAATATTGTTGAATTGGACTTCTTCTATCAAGTTTGATGCTATTATAGTCTTTTCAGTTATGTATTTTGTTGGGGTTAGGTAAAAGTGTTTACATTTTTATTTATTTGCTTGAACTGATTGTTTTGTAAATTTGACAACAATCCTTCTCTCTCTCCTCTTCTTCAAGCTTTCTTTTTTTAGTCTAATCGTTTTACCAAAATCTTTTCTACCTTCATTGTACTACTAGGGTACCAAATTATTATTGCCATTCTTTTTCGATTATTATCCATCCTTTCTTTGCATAGATGATTTTATCATACCCTCTTTACTTAACTTCTGTTCTGTCTATCAGCTTTTTGAATTCAATCTGATCCCCTTGCACGATTTGAGATTCGTCATTATGTTAAATTAAATAATTACATAATCTTAATCATACTGTTAAGGGCATGACAATTAAAATTTTAAATTCTTAAAAGAATTAATATATATCCAAAAGGAATTTAAATAGGAGACATCCCTTCTTCTAAAAAGTTTATCATCCGTAAGATTACTATTTAGTACTTACATATTTTCTTTGATAACATCAAGAAAGACTTTACATTAATTTATAGGATCTGTAGATAAGAATAATAATAATAATTAAATCACATCGAGAGCTCAGTGCACTCCGAGTATAATTAATATAGTGTTAATTCACACAGGTAGTTACACTCCTGCCCAGACGCTTGTAACATCAGGCTCACGTGATCGACTTAACTCGTTTTCATCACCAGTATTCTTATTCATCAGGCAATGATGCTGATCAGAATCTGACTTGTGACCAGTATCTGATCAGTTTCTGATCCTCTGAAGGGGAAGATGGCCTTTATCAAATTAGAAAGCAGGAACACTCACAGGGAGACTTCTAGAGTCTCTAATAAGCATTATCCAGTGCATCAGGACGATTAACCAACCTTAATAGATAGTAAGGCGACCAGCCAGGTATCTTCACTTTCGTAAAGAACAACCTTCGTCACCGTCCTATTTATTAACTTTTTAATTTATAATGGATCTGTAGATTATAATCGGCATGGTTGCTGTAAATCTATAATTTTTACTTCAAAAATTTTGTTATAATGTAAGTCAAATCGAGAAAAGATATCCAGTATTTCTTTATAAATTTATATTTTTTAAATAATCTTAAATATTTTACATCACTAAATACAACCTATAATTTTATTAATCAATATATATTTTTTAACATGAGTAAATAAAATGCTAAATTATTTTCACTTAAAAGTTACTGAAGTTAATAAATTTATATTTCACACTATAATAAACTAATTTATTTATATATCAAGATATCAATTAATAACTTATAACTTATAATAGAGTAATATTCAACAATAAATTATAATCAATTAAAGATTAAGACATTTAATTATATATAAATATATATATATATATACTATAGTTTGCTCATTAATCATATTATATTTTTTAATTTACAATCTAAATAACCTTTACACATAAAATAGATATAAACTAACTCGTATTTAATAAACATTTCTTCATAACATTTAAATAATTAAGTTGAAGAAGCTCAATATATATTAGCTTTCCATCAATAAAATTTAAGTAATTTAAATATAACCTTTTAATATATAAACAAATTGTAGGCATGAATAATTCATTTAATCTCTACTAATTTGTATAGTCATCTATTTTATTGAAAGACTTACCAACTATTGATTCCCATTAGATATTTAAACGGATCTCTTGATCTTTTTTTCTCTTGCTATTCAAAATATCTCTTGATTATTTGTCTGTCCCTATTTCTGAATCTAACCTCTAGCACCTTCTACCAGAACTTTCTATTTTGTAATAATGTTCCTTCATTTCTGGTCTTTCTCTTCTTGGTACTTTGTTCTCCTCCTCTTTGTAACTTTTACTCAAATATGATTTGTGCATTGTTCATCTTTAATGCTGTATATTTATTTGATTATTTATTATTTATTTATGATTCTTCTCATTCCATTACAATTTATACTTTAGCAAATTCTTTATTCTAGATGTTCATTTTTGTTGAATTAATTGAAGTTTTTTTTTGTATTCATTCATTCTTTTTGGCAAATTCTACTCTGAATAATATCTTTAATGCTTGAAAATATTTATGTTTATCTAGTTTTCTTATCATTTAGTTAAATCATATCATGTTTGTTAAGATTTATATATATTACCATGATAACATTGTATCGGCGGTTCATTCAACAGATAATTATTGTTTTTCCCAAACTTAAAGTTATAATTGAAGTTATCGTAATCTTGATTAGGAATATAATTTTTATATTTATAAAGTTATTTTCTCTGATAGTGTCTTATCCTTTACTTGTTTTGCTATCAAGAACAGATCAATGTTCATTACTTATCTTTTTATGCTCTTCTAAACTAAGACTCTTTTATTATCACTGGTGTTGGTTTCTTTCAACTGTGCTAAATTCCTTAGGATTTTATTAGGAATCTCATTTTCACTTCTAATTGTTATTTTTCTAAGTTGAAGTTCTATCTTTACTATCTCTACTATTCTAATGAACTGAGCTGGTACCAGCGAAGCGTATTTATAAATAATCAAATAATTAGAAAAAATTGTAGAATCGGCCAAATATTAGAAATCTAAATATTCAAAAACAACAATCCGAGATTTATAATTTATATTAATCATAGTTATAATTATTAATTTAAACTTTACTGTATTTAATCAATTAATGGATAGAAATGTATGATCCTTGTGATCAAATGAAATAGGTTCACTCAATAATAATTTCTTTATTAATCATCCATTTATTCCTTATAGTTTGAAAATCCTCTATCTTGTACTTGTAAATATTAAAAAGTCTTTCTATATTAATTCTTTATTTGTTTTTATTATATTTATTTTGACGAGCTACCGTGAAAAACTTGATCGTGGTAGCTCGCCATATTAATTTTAATAGTCTTTTTTGCAATTCTTGCTTTTGATTTATTAGAAAATAGTTATTTAAATTTTGCATGTTTCAAATTTAATATATTAATTAAAGAGAATTACTCAATTCTATATAGTGTATGATATAAAAACTAAAATAAATCCATTTTTATGTTACTATGTATAACAAATGAACTTTCATTTTTTAAAAATGAACTTCTATTAAAGACTATATAAATACTATAAATGCTATCATTAAAACAAGCAAATTAAATTGCAGTGATTATATAATTATTAATTTTTATTGGATAAAATCAAATATACAAAAATAAATTATTTAACTTTAATATATAGAAGTTCATTTTTAAAAAATGAAAGTTCATTTGTTATACATAGTAACATAAAAATGGATTTATTTTAGTTTTTATATCATACACTATATAGAATTGAGTAATTCTCTTTAATTAATATATTAAATTTGAAACATGCAAAATTTAAATAACTATTTTCTAATAAATCAAAAGCAAGAATTGCAAAAAAGACTATTAAAATTAATATGGCGAGCTACCACGATCAAGTTTTTCACGGTAGCTCGTCAAAATAAATATAATAAAAACAAATAAAGAATTAATATAGAAAGACTTTTTAATATTTACAAGTACAAGATAGAGGATTTTCAAACTATAAGGAATAAATGGATGATTAATAAAGAAATTATTATTGAGTGAACCTATTTCATTTGATCACAAGGATCATACATTTCTATCCATTAATTGATTAAATACAGTAAAGTTTAAATTAATAATTATAACTATGATTAATATAAATTATAAATCTCGGATTGTTGTTTTTGAATATTTAGATTTCTAATATTTGGCCGATTCTACAATTTTTTCTAAATACATCTAACTCCATTAATAATTTGTTTTAGTAATTTGATCTGCAGAGTAATTTAGGGGTCTTATTGGAGTTAGTAAGAAGACTAAACTAAAGTGTAAAATAAGAAATAGAATTTAGCAAAATCTTGATCTTTTTATTATGAAGAATATTTAGATTTATTGCTTGAGCTAAGGAATGGAATAAGTATTAATATAGCTTAAGAAAAACCAATATTTAACTATGCAGTCATTAAAAGGCTATAATTAAGGAATACTTCAATTGATATATATTACTCCCTGACATCTGTTTGGAATTTTAAATCTGACAAAAGATCAAATATTGAACGAAAAGAAAATTATCAGGATATATAGACTACCATTGCAAATTAAATTTTATAAACTATAAGGAGCATTTTAAATAGAATAGTAAGCTGTAATTATTTATTAAAAAATATCTGACATGAGTATATCATGTAATACTACATCAATGATAAAAAAAAATTGAATTTAATGAATTCTAAAGGAGAGAAGAAAAAGAATACCTTAAAAGCGAAATTAAAAGTAATAATTAAAAATATATATATGGCTAATAAATTTATATGAGAAAATATATTTAATCAAAGAATTTAATGTCATTTGGAAATTTATGATATAAAAGTACCATATTAAATGTTAAATTGTATATCAAAGTAAATATTATTATATGTTATAAAAAATAAATCTGGAATTGTAAAATAAGATACTATTATATTATAAAAAAATAAAAGAAATGAAAAGAATTCTTTAAATGTAGAGGAATCAAACATAAAAAAATGATATGGAATTTCTCAAAAAAGATATATAAATAATTAAAAAAATAACAATTATTCATAACAAAAATAACAAATAGCTCCTAAAGGTATATAATATTGTAGGAATACATTATATTTGGGAAAATAATTAATTTAAATTAATTAAATATTAAAATCATGGCAGTTATGAAATTCAAAGTGAATTAAAATTTAAATGTGAGTCGATTATACGATAGAATCAGCAATTTTAGATGGACTTTACTAATGACAAAATTTTTGAATCATCCATGGAAGCGAGATATTTTGATTTTGAGCTAACTCACAAAAATAGTAAAAGGGGTTATTCTCGCTTAGGAAATGAGATAAAATCAATATAGCAATAATAACCACCGTCTTAATTTTAATGCGCTATCCAGAGTGTATAATACTGTCAAGGTTTGGAGTTATTTTCAAAAAACATAACTGAAAGTAATAAGTGTTTGATTAATATCAATTTTAATTTTAATTCAATTTTCCAAATCAAATAAATTCCTACAATTTTGTTCCTCCTCCTATAAATACTCTATAAATACTCGTAATAAATTTTACAATCTTTGTTAAAACCGTGAAAAATGTCTTCAATGCCAAAATTTTATAAAAATATAATAATTTAAAATATGGAAAAAAAATATTTTAAATTAAAAATTAATTGAATGGTGACCGTCAAAAAACACTACTTCAAAAGTACTTTACAAGGTATTAAGACTATGAACAAAAACTAGTCCCACTCCAGAAGGATACTGCCCAATCCTAGGTAGTTGTTAAGTAACTCATCACTGAAGTAAAAGACTCCTGATTAGAGTGCAATAAACCGGAGAAAGCTGTTAAAATCATTTAAGACCAAAATGAAAAAATGATCAAAGACAAGATCAAAGGAGACGTTGCAATAAATTTCGTACTAGCTTTAATTGGAAGAGGGTTTCAAGTGATGACTAACACTTGCATACTATATCAAACACTGCTAAAAAAGGGATATAAATTTTTCAGACTAACATAGGAAGGGAAAAAATTATACAGAGCAGGAGCTGAAATCACGAAAGTAATAAGGTTCGAAGACATTATCAAAGACGTAATGACATTAGGCAAGAACATTAGTACTTGATAGAATAATGAATTAATAAATTATTCAATAATTTAATGCCCACTAAGATAAGAAAAAAATGGAGAAGAGCTATGGAATAGCATACAAAAGAGTCATCAACAGCCTTAAAGATCAAGTAGATGGATTGGTGAAATCTATCAGTGTCAAGATTATGAAACCAATTAAAGAAGCATTAATTTCATTGGAGAAAACCATGTCAAATAGTGACGGGCATAATATGCCCGTTAGGAAGACAACCTATAAATAAGAATTAATAAAAATTTAACGGTTTATAGGCTAAATTAATAAATTAAAATTAAGAAGCTCTATTAATGAAATAATTAAAAATCTTAAAGATGGAGAAAGATTTGATTAAGAGGTTAAACTAAAATAAACAATATCAGTCCCTCCACTAAAGAAAAAGAGGATTACCCAAGATAACATTATGAGTATAGATGAATAAACTCAGAAGAACATACTCATGAACAACTAATGGGAAGCTATAAGAGTGAAAGCCATAGATTTTGAGCCAAGAAAAGACATTTAATTCAACACTACACAATCATTGCTACAAATAATTTTCGCAAAACAACTAAAGATGACAAGCATCTACTTCTTCGATAGAGAATTTGATTAAACATGGCATGATAAAATATACTTAGTGTATGAAGTCATTGGATGGTTCTTCATGAAAACTTAGAAACCTCTCGAGTTCCTATTGAAAAAAAGAAAGTATGGAATTGAAGTAAAAATTAAATACGAATTTAACAGAGACAAGCATCTATTGCGATAAGTAGCGATAGATACTAAGAAACATGAGCAAAGTGATGACCCTAGGAAAACGATTAACCAAATATATATTAACCTACCCTCAAACAAGCCTATGCTTAAAATAAGAATAGGAGAAAATGTAACTACAGTGAAAAAACCACTTCAACCAATAAAAGATGAGGATGAAGGAAGTAGAAGAGGATGTAAGTATTAATTTCCACGAAGAGCTCGAAGAAGAGAAAGATTAATAATTCTCAGACAGAGACAGCTATGACTCACAAGAAGAGAGTGAAAGCGAAGATGATGATTAAGACTTGTAAGGTAAAAAACTACGACCGCCCTTAAGTAAAAAGAGAAAGGGTAAAACTAAGGATACCATCTCGTAGAGATTTAGAAGAAAAGTACGAAGAAATTTCGATTGAAATAAAAAAACCAACACCTCTTGATATATTATAATAAGATATAAAGATAAATTTAGACATTGACCAAGAAGAGGATGGAAGTTTTGAAATAAACATAGACTACACCTTAGTTGATGAAGAAAATCAGGAATATGATGAAGAAGATGAATAAAATTAGTCAAACAAAGTTTGAATTAACATTTATATTATGAACTACATACACCATTTTATGAATGTATGTTAAGAGTGTGAAGCCTTAGCTCACCTGCACTATAATTTACCATAATTTAAATTTAAACTTAAAATATGGATGAATATAGTCTATATGGGGTGTAGGTGTAAACAGTGAATTTGAACAGTCAAGAAGAGTTTGAAAATTCTCTAGAAATTCAACTTTTTAAATTGAGGTAATGTCAATATCCTAAATCTAGGTATATTTTCTCTCATCCATACAAAGTCGTAGGCTACTCATCTAGATGTAGAAAGCCACAGGTCATAGTATTTTGAGCTCCTCTTTCAAAGCTAATACCTCACGTCATCACCAAATTGCTACTTTAAGAGATACTAAGGCTAGCTGCTAAGTGAAGAGTGCTTAATTGTTTAATTTTTCCTTTTATTTTCTTGCTAGACCATATATGAAGATTAGATAAAATTTTTCTAGACTTTTATAATTTTTTAAACTTGATAATCTTTATGGATATAAAGTTATAATTTATATTTATAAAAGGTATAAAATTCTTGAAGGAATCTATTTTATTTATTTAATTAATTAAATTTAATTTAATTTTGATAAATGTTAAATAAATTTGTTTAATTTAATTAAACAAATATAATTATTTTATTTCATAAGTAATTGGTTTTAATTATTGAACCATAAATCAATTTACTGTTAATAGTATTTTAATTTTAATTGTGCTGTCCCAATTATGCCTATTGACATTATTTCTTTTTTATTTTTTTCTTTAACATTATTTAAAACTGGCAAATCTTTTTTTCATTTTTACTTCAAACCACTGAGGAATTTCTTTAAAATTATCTTTTTTAATACTAAAATGTTGTTATTTTTATAAGATAAAATCAATAGTTATTTAATTTATGCAATCATATAATCAATAGAAAAAAAGTTAAAGATAGTTATAATATTTGAAGATGAGAGAAATAATGATGCAGGCTTTCTTTAAATAATTCAGTTTCTTTATAAAATTTCAATAGTTAGAGTATGTACATTGATAATATTGTTATTTCTGCTATAGTTTAACACTCATAGATTTCGAAAAAAAACCATGCATTTATGCTTTAGTTATTTTAGAAATAACTGAAAAATTAGGATTAAAATATCTTATAAAAATGATTAGGTTGAACAGAGTATTATCTTATTTAGTTTTCTATTTCTATAATTGATTCATAATCAAAGCACGTGTATCAATGGTATTTTAAATGATAGATTTAAATTACAATATAATTTCTTGATTAAATTAAACTTTATAATAATTTTTCACAAGAATATGCCAAGAAATCCAACATAAACCATATTTTCTCATTATCCTTGATTTACATGAAATAATTATCTTTTTAACTAAATTTAAACATAAAAAATAATTTGTATAAATCTAAATTGGAAATTACTATTTAAAATCGTTCGTTAATTTGAAAATTATTTGTAATTTTATGATAATTGAAGGAATTTAGTTAATATTTGATTGATAATTTTATGTTTTGTTTCTAATAATGTGAATATTTGATGTGCTTTAACAAATCATAGTTATTAAAGTGTTTATCATATATCTATAATAAAACTAAGATTGTACTATCTTGTGAATTGGCAATAGAATAAAAACAAATAATTGGGTTACCATTAGAAGCAATTATTTATATTATATAGTTTCTATTATATTTTAATGTTCAAGTCAATGATGATAATTCGATCATTTAAAAGTATCATATATTGCAAGAAAATATCTCTACCTTTAAATCATTAATTACGAGAATCTATCTTTATTTAATATTTTATATATTATGTTTATTCACTATATTTTATTGAAATTCATTAATACACTTATATATCTTAATACATTTATTTTTCAAAATTTTTTTAAGTAAAACAATCAAGAAATATACAAATATAACTATATAATAGAAATAATATTATACTAAAAATGGCAGAACTCCCAGCTCATAGAATTTTGAAGGTTCTATTTAAGCTTGTAATGTCGAATAAGGTCACTGATGAATAGATACACAGACTAAGCAATGCACTAGGATGATACGACTTTAGTTGATACAATATTATCAGTTGAAGGATTAAATTTATGAGGCAAACAACAAATCTATGCATATTTAGTCTATTTCATAATAGAAAGAGGTATTCATGAAAATTGATTAACAATGTTACATAATTATATTTTAATGATAAATGCCCTAATAATATTTGTATTGTAAGTTTAATAGTTAATTTTATTCAGATTTTCGGTTTTATTAATGCTGTTTTTATTAAAATAAGGCTAAGAGATAATCTAATTAGTAAATCTTCAGGCATTCAACTTAGATCTGCTTGATTCAATCAGAGGAAATGGTGAGAATTGTCATAGGATAAACTATAGTCTGATACGAGAAGAAAGGAAAGCTTAGTTCAAAGACTTATACTCGGAAATCAGTCGTTTCTTTTAAATTTGTTTTGAATTAATTCAGATAAATTTCTTTACCTTTTATTAAATATAAAATAAATAACTATATAATTATTGCAAAGACCAGTGCCTATTTTCGTTAAGATTTGACATGGATTTCAAGTAGAGTAATTAACCTTATCACCTTAAAGGAGCATATAAACCACCAATATATTTAATCGTCACAGTCTTCTTTTAATTAATATGTAGAAGAACTTAACAATAATTATAAGTAGACAGCAAATAGCATAATTGTTCCTAAGGACTAAATCAATGAAAATAATACGTAGATTTATCTCTCAGTTTATTGAATATAACTGCTTTAGTTTCACTTTAACTTTTTTCTTATAAAATAATTTGATATGATTAGATAAAATTAAAGGAGGTTCAAAGTTTTTCGAGGTATTTGAAATAAGAAGCTTCAAATGTAGGGTAAAACAGGCACATGCGTTAGACTTCCACATCTACATTGATTCATATTTCAATTAAATACTTAATCTTACTATGAATTCAACATTAACAGTAATACATTACGCAGTTATTATACATTATCATACAAACTTGTTTATTGATAAATAACAAGCTAAATTAAAATCTTCAGAAAATAATATTTGTCTCTCACATCCTCCATTTCATTGTAAATAATGAATTCTTTTACTTAAATGCAATCCTATGCTCTTTCAATGCAAAACAATTGCTTTTATAGATTCTAACAGAAGAATATAATCAATAAATTATGGGAAATAATTAATTATTTTATTCAATTTTTTCTGAGAAGAGAATAACTTCATTATAAATTAAGGTTTGATGCAGATCTATTTATTAAATGTCTGTATTGGTTAGCAGTTAATCCTTTTCAATTTATTCGTGTATTTAACGAAGCTTTATCGAAATAAAAGCAACAAACTCTGTCTGAGAAGTTGTTGAAAATTTATCTGGTCGTTATTAACCACAGGGATATATAATTAACCAAATTAAAGAAGGATAATACATATTATATATCTAAAATATAAATTAAAATTATAAATAGATGCAATTACATTTATTATCATTGATTAAAACATATCAAGATGCACAAAATTGAATATATTTAAGACAACTCAGCTGTGTATATCTCAAGGTCCTCGTTTTGGTCTCTACAATTATCAGATGTTTGAACAAATCTATACGTTTAATAGTTAAGTTCACTCTCTCTAAACTTTCAGCATGACTTAATATTATTTTTGTTTCATTTATGATGATTAAATAACCCCTTGATTCGTGGTTTGGATTGAATCTTGTTGATATCCTCTTCTTTTCTCATCCTGTGTTTCCTCCTATCATACTTTGTCTTAAAGGTTTAAGTTTAGTTATTCAAAGCATCTACAAATCATATTATATTAATAGTATATTCATGTATAGTAAAACAAACTTGCAATTAATAATCCTATATAAGTAATAGTTTTGTCTTGAAATGGAATAAGTGCAGGTATAATTCTATCTTGTTGTTTCACTGTAAGATTGATGGTAATAGCCCCGAGTTTATCACAATCGGAGTTAATCATCATTAATTAATCTTTAATAAAAAATTCTTAATATATTATGCAAGATATTTTAGAGAGAGTAGCTTAATTATTTTACTAATCTCCTACGAATTTGTCACCGTAGCCCTATATATGCACTTTATGGCCATGCCTTCTTGCTACTCTATGATGCCTTTTCCTAAATCATTTTTTGTTTTTCTAAGACAAGAATGATCATTTTATAAATTATAAAAATAAACAAGTATTATAGTATTTTCTGCAATCAATAAGTATAAAATTATGTAATTTGTATCATTATGTCCTCTTACAAATATTAGATACTATATAATTCTGTAATTAATTAAAAGTATAAGTAGATTTTAAATTACTGTAGTCCCTTCAAATTAATATGAGAGTTACCTACAGTACCTTGACTGAAACAAAATTGCGATATATCTGCCATTAAGTTATTAAATCAAGATAAACCCACTCAACAAGCTTTAAAATGTGATTTGACAAACTCATCTAGACTCTACAAAAGATTCAGTTTACTCAATCAATCACATATTATAACTCAGTTTGTTGTTTGAAGTTGAAGTGTCATTGGTGGTATTCGAATGTAAAAAATGTCTGTTAGGTGCACTAGTTGAAACCTGTAAAATCAAATATCTTAGAGTTAACTAACAACCTAAAGATTTAATGTCAATGACAGCATCTTGCCCGATATCTCTATTTCAGATTGAGCTAAGTCTAGCACTATTTAAATTCACTTAGTAATAACTATTAATTATAAAATTTATAAATTGATTTATACTGAGCATCTTTAATATTATACATATGAACAACAAGTTCAATTCATTTTATTTTTTATTGATTTGCATTAATCTTACTTATAAATCAATATTTTATAATTAAGATCAAAGCAAATCAATTTTTTATTCATAGTTTCCTTTGGAATTGAATGAATAATATCCTTAAACAAAGCATAGTAAGTGAATTTATAAAAGTGTCACTAAAAATATACGTTTGCTTGGAATATAACACATTTAACTATCAATAAGTAGTTATTTTAGTGTGTCTGTCTCTATCAAATTTGATAGCCTTAAACTGTTTTTCAAATATTTTAGAATTTAAATTGCCATTACATTATAAATATTTAAATATACTTAAGTTATATAATAGGACCGCATAACAAAGATAAATAACGTACAGAATACATTTTAAGTGCCTAATTTTAAGCTTAAATGTAGGATTAATTCTAAGATTTATACTTTGTGTGCTCTTAAGATGAAAAACAGCAGGACTTTTTGTCAAATTAGTTTTATTTCTCATAAATCAAGCCGTTATCTTAATTACGCAGTTTTGCTTGTTAAATTCTTTGAAAGAAATGGAGAAGCTACTGACAGTCCTACTTACTTCAATTAGCTTTTATTCACTTTTGAGTTCAACAGGTTCTTATTGAAATTCATTTAATTCTATAAATGAATGTTATTATAAATAAATTATTAATTAAATTATCATTCTGTTCTTTCAAAGTATTCAAATAAAGCACACTTGAGTTATAGTTAGTTCTTAGCTCAAAATTAAATGTCACTTGAGTTATAAGACTATCATTATGAGAGTTATTCTCAATTCCTTGAATATCGATTCCTCTACTATCTTCCACTTCTTTTGTTTCTTTAACTGAGTGGTCTCTTTATTATGTTTGCATAGTTTCTTTCCTATTTGCTTCCATATGGTACTGATAGCATTTTATGTCCTCATAAAATGCCGTTTAAATTTATTATTACAAGTTATCTGTTTTTTAAGTTTGTAAATGCAAACTTAGTTTATCAGTTTAGCTATGTTTGTTATTATTTAATTAGACTTTGTAATGTTAGCTTGAATGAGTAGATTTCCTCTTCATTTTATCAATTAGAAAATATCAGCACCTGAATCTATACTATGTCTCACCTGTTTTTGCAGTGTTTTTCAATTTAAATAGCATTTATTATTTAATTAATCACTATGATTTGAGCAGGTTAGTAGTTTTGAAGTGATTCTTATGGTTTTAAATATTATATTTATTTGAAACCTTCAAACTATATATATTAAAACTGAAAAAGATCAGATAAAGTTATTAATGGAGTACTTGAATTAATAATGATTTAAATTAAATTTGTTTTCGAAGGACTCCTGATTATAATATGTTTTGATATTCTAAAACTCCTTAAGTTTAAATTCAATTTACAGCTCTAGGAAATTAAAGTATATATTAAACTGTTCAATAAAACTATCATAATAGATATGATATACTGTTAGTTATTACATATTTATACAGATATTTTTTTCTAATTTTACATTCTATTAAGAACTGATTCTTTATAAATTATAATTAAATTTTATACAATGCATTCATTCACACTGAATGAATCTCAAAATTAATCACTATTTCTTAGTAAATAAATTAACGGCCTTAGTTAATTTGCTAAGTGCCTCTAAAAACACTCATTTTATTTGGAATAAAATCATTTTATGCTACTATTTTATATATTTTCTGAAATATTTTACTATAATTGCATGATGTCAAGTTATTATATAAATATTCATAAGCTCCTTTAATATTTTAGATACATCTACAATTATAATTACTACAAAGTCCAGGCTTTGATTTTTATATTAATTACGATATTTTTTGAATAAAGTGAATTGTTTTAAATAATTAAATAAAGAGATTAATAATTGAAAAAATGTCTGATCAGAGTGCTCTGTGTCATTCAACATTAATGTAGTTACAAAAAACATATCTAACATTTTATTTTTACAGGGGTTGCACCTGGCCAGACTGAGGACGCCAACGAAGAGGGTGTTCAAGAAGTCACAGTGAGAAGGGCAGACAATTTAAGATTTTCGATGATGACGATGAAGATGAGGAGGAAGAGGTAGATGAAACGTTTTTTTGTTAGATTTACTATTGCTATTACTACTATTACTATTGTTATTATTCTAAATTCATTTTCTAATTCACTTTATTTTATTTAAAAAGCATCATGATTATTATGTAAACAAGTTCATTAAGGTTTAGAATAGACCAAGTATAAATTAGTGTTATATAATGGATAAACTTTATTTTAATCTGGGCCTTTATTTCTAATTTTTTTCTCAATATGCTGCCTTTTCTGTGCAAAATTTCTATAATTATTGTAATTAGATGAAAAGAATAATATGATGATATGTTTATAAACTAAATACAATTGTTTTGTCTAACATTTTTATCCATTAATACTTTAACTTTGCCTCTTCCCATTTGCATTATAGTCTTGAAAACCAATTTAGGCATTCGAAATTGTCCTGCTTATTTTGAAATTTATCTATTTTTATTCCCAGACATTGTGGATGATTCTTTCTTTGATAATAGTATCAGATTACTATCATTGATCTATTAAGAGCATTGCTAATCATTATAATCAAACCTTCTATGAATGACATGTAGGAAAATGCATTTAAGCACCCAAAAAATGGATGTTTAGCACATGTTATTAAGGACTAGATTATAATTAGGTAAGATTCATAGATATCAGCAGGAAATCCATGTCGGAATATAATACTAATAAACTGTCCCAATTTCATGATGATTGAGCTTCTTGTCAAAAGGACGAGTCTGGTCAAGGGCATTTTTTATATGCATATACTAAAGACATCACTCTAATTTCTATTAAAAGTAAAAGTCTTTGAATTTAGGAGTGATTCATGTTTATTCGTATCTTGCATTACTTTTAATTTTTCTTAGACTTCTTGATAGTTTTACTTTGAATTACATTGACAGTTTCTTTGAGGCTTTTTTATGCCCATGAATTTATGCTATTATCTGATAATGTTACGAAGTTGAATTTAAATTAATGGGTTAATATTTTAAGTATTGATTGTTATCAATCAGGTTAATTAATTCATCAACCATGTACAAGCTGTTTTTATATTTAAAGACCTAGCGTCCCAAAAACTTTTAAATCATATTGTAGCTTATTGTAAAGTCTTAGTTGATAAGAAAAGGAGTTCTTAGTTGACTGTAAAATTATTGGAAGTACTGAGTTTATAAATCAATAATTGAAGGAAATGTTAGTTTAAATCTGAGGATATGAACAGGATGAAATCTTGATTTCAAGATGTGTAAAGTATATGCCTTATGATAATATAAATACTATTATTAAATTAGAATTTAAGAGAAAAAGATGTCACACATGACCGGCCTAGCAGCAGTCATGAGAGGATCTCAATAATTTTTTAACATCTCAGAATTGACATCTAATTAGATTCAGAAAGCGAGGGAGTAGACATCTGGGACCTTGAATATGAAGCATTTGAAGATGACTTCGACTAATTCAAATAAGACACAGATGATACATACTCCCAAAAAGCCTAGGAAAACCTACCTCCAACACTTGACCTATTTAGTACTGAAGACGTCACGACCTAAAAATATGATCAGAAATCCGATCAGAATTCTGAGGTTTTAAGACCAGAATTCTTAGGACAAACACATACAGACTCAGAGGTAGACATATGGGATAATATGTTAATAACAGCTTCACATCTAATATAACCTTACAACCTACATTGGCAAAATACTAAGATATCAATCAGTAGAGGAGTACCACAAGGGGGAAAACCTCACCACTCTTCTTTGTACTACTACTTGATGATGCAATTAGATCGTCTGAAGTTGGATATAACTACAAAATTAGAAAGAAAATTAAAGTCTACGCCGACGACATAGCCTTTAAATTTGACCAGGAGATAAAGTAGATGATTTAAAACAAAAGATTAGAGATCATTTCAAAGACTATGGACTAATAATCAACGATGATAAATGTGTAGACATAAGCGCAAAAAAATTCGACTTTGCTAACCTATCTTCATACAAGAAGAAATTCAGATATTTAGGCCTTAACATCAGCCAACACCCAATAAAAATATTTGAGGAGGTAATCCAAGATGTCCACAGTGAATAAAATACTTCCTACCTAAACAGGTTCAAGGGAGATGATTATCTTTACCAGAGAATATACCATCAATACATCTTCTCAAGAGTTTAAACAAAACTCTCTCCTATCTTAGCATCAGCTAAACCAACCCATATACAAGAAATTATAGATCTATATAAGAAAGGAGCAGCAGCCTTCATATAAAGAGGAGATTCATTTCTAAGAGTGTTCTTTCCTAACAGACTAAAACTCTTTGATATCACACACTTTCTCACAGATCTACTCATTATATCATCAATATAATAAAAATATGGCACTCTTAATAAATCGACTGTATCTATCTTTAAATCATGCATCAGATGGTAGAGCAGCAATTTATTATAATGACCTTTAAATAACCCCTAATATAATTCAATTCCATTGAACTAAGGGCTGTAAGGAACATTAAATACAGGTGTTATATTTAGCCTTTCATATTCCTTCATTGAGTCTTTAGTTTTATGAACTGACAAGTTATCAACGAATAGAATAATCTCTTAGTCAGCGTACTTATCTCTGAGTTATTGCAAGAACTTAATATATTATTCAGTCTTTATAGAACGAGGGTGAATAACATAAGTCTCGAGGCCATTATCTTCGCTTATTCCACCAAGTATTGCATGAGTTTAAACCTTAACCTTTTAGTCATAAACTTCAATGTTGCTGTACCTCTTATACCAAGACCTTGATATGAAGGTATTAAAAGTGAATACTGCCTCATCAGCGTGTATGAACTTTATATTATGCTCTTAAGCCCTTTGCATTTAATCGAATATATAATTTAAATTAGTCTTATAAAATGTAACATTAAAGTCAATCACTCTCTTAATGCGATTGACTGTATTGTAAGACATTCCGTTATTTTTATATATGTTAGCTATCGATTAAGCAGATATGTGGAGCTCAGGAAATTGGCGAAGAAACATCACAGCCCTCAAGGATAGAGAGAAATGAGCTTAGTATTTAAGAGTCTTATCATTAATTAGATATTCAATATGATGCTGCTAAAATTTTAAGGGTCTCTTAGGCTTAGAATTAAGATGCTATCTCTTTAAATTCAATGCTAATAGACAGTGAGACCTCACAGTTGCTGGAGATTTATGGAGTAGCCTTGCTATAGACGTATAATTCAGAACAGGCTTGAGTTATTCACTATATTCATCACATCCATATCGCAACTTAAACAATAAATCTATATACTCACTGTCATAAACTGACCCCAAACCTCGCATATACTCAGTTAAAATACTAATATTTAAACATAAAACCCCTATAAACCCTATTAAAACCCTAATAAAGTATGCCTGAATAGTCTACTTTTTTTAATCAAAAACTCAATCAAACTACTGAAAGGGTTTTGGGGTTGACTGCTTCTTTGGTAGTTTATCAAAGAGACAATGTAGTACAAAACATGATGTAGCATCCTTGCGATGAGATAACAAGAAAATGTTATAATAACATCCTTATTTACTAATCAATATATATTTTAATTATAAAAAATAGGAAATAGAGTTTTTTATATAACTTCACTTTTTAAAATAATAGCTAGGAATAAATTTAATAAATTATAACTTACAAATGGTAGAATCATGAGTTGCATCAATTTAATAATGCAATATTTTAATAGAAAAGGATATTTGCTAACAAAGAAATTAAGCATTTCACATCTCTATTTTAACAGTAATGAAGTAATAATGGCTTAAAAGAGAGAAAAATAAGAAAAAATTGATAATTTCACATAACAAAAGATTGAATGAGAAATTTATCAGATAATGAATTTGGAATTTACTTAAGAAATTTAATAGCTTATAGTAACATAAACAAGATATAGAATTTAAATACATTCAAGCAAATATATCAACAAGTATTAATTTTAATAAAATTTAATTGTACTAGATTAATATAACTATGAGAAAAATATAGCGATTAGGCACTGAAAATAGCTACTCTTGAGTAAATTATGAAAATTGATCCTATGCCATATTCCCCATTTAAGAGTATATAATATTTTCGAAGGAAAAAGAAACCTCAGTCATATGATTAATCGAACATAAGTGGGAACATTAACTATATTTTTAAAGATAAAAATTAAAGAGTAAGAAGAGTTAATCAATGTTAAAAATTAATGATAACAATATGATTAGATGATAAGAAAAAGAAAATAATATGCAACTAAAGGAATAACTAAACCTGACTGATTGATAGACTACTTAAAACTAATAGTCTATTTTCTAATAAAGTTGGTAATAATAAAAATTTAAATGCAGTAAAGCTGTAGATCAATGCTCGTAATAGGTTTAACTGTTCATATGAATTATTGAACTTTCTCTGACATAAGACCTGATTATTGAAATTAACAACAAATTTAAATATTTTATTACAAGAGTTTTTATGAATTATGATTTATAATACGAAAAATTTAATTAATTAATTATTTTAATTACATTAATACTAAAACTTATTATCAAAATAAAAAATGGAAATCTCTCTGATTATTGCTATTCTTCCTCTTCATCATCCTCTTCTTCATCTTCATCATTATTTTTATAATCTAAGTCCTCTCTCTGAGTAGTCTTGCGAAGCACTAGTCCAGCTGCACCTGTGATATTATCAGGTAGGACCACTATAAAAATATCTAAAGATATGTTTTTTGTTTGGTCCACCTCAACCTGCCTTTGCGAATAATTATTACTATATTAAGTTTTAAGTTTTAAAATTAATTAATATATTACTTATTATAAATCATAAATAGTGCATTAATATATTTAAATAAAACAACGATCTTTCGAATTCATAAATAGATTTGTAAAACTATAACTGAACATGACGAAGATATTTAATCTTAAAGTCTATTAGAAATAAAAGAAAAAAAATTTGTAAGATTACAAATGAGAAAGGATGAAAGAAGATTAACATTAACTATGAAAAAACCAATCTTTAAAGATCTTGGGATACATTGACCTTAGACACAACCATATAAATTAGAAATCACTTGACAAGTTTCTAATAAAGAAAGAAATTGGTGCAAAGATATCTAGGAAATATTATTTAAGAAGAAAAAGACTTCTCCATTCTCATTTGAAAAAATGCAAATTAATCCAAACTCTTTGTGTGAATAAAAATAAGGCAATAAATTATATATTTTTTTGAATACTTTCTAAGACTTTTCAATTCCTAAAAATAAGAGATTCAATCATTGAATAATAGGTCATGATGATGATATTCTAAGATTCTAAGAAATAGAGATTTGAGTGTACTTCTCAGAAAAGAGAGACTCGCTAAAATTCTTGTGCAGTTTGTTTACACTATATAAAAATAAAAATTATAATTTAA
Source organism: Oxytricha trifallax (assembly GCA_000711775.1). Lineage (NCBI taxonomy): Eukaryota > Ciliophora > Spirotrichea > Sporadotrichida > Oxytrichidae > Oxytricha > Oxytricha trifallax. Next base: position 20,969 of record ARYC01021051.1, read on the forward strand.
GCCATGAAAATCGTAGCAAACCTTGCATTTCATAACTAACTCAAGTTGCGAAACAGGATGGAACAGCTTAAATAGAATAAGTAGAATAAAAGCTACCTTCTTATGACATTAGATGAGAAGGCTGAGATTTCTACCCTTGATGATTACTATGATGTCACATTGACATTGATAGATATTTCTTCTACCAAAAAGGCTATAGTCAAGCAAATTAGTGGTATAATGGGTCTGAAAAATCTGACTTGTATTATTATCTTATATAATATAAATTTTACTAGAAAGTTATAGATAGAATCACCAAAATTGTAATTTGCTAATGAAAAGAGTATGAAAAACAATATTGTCTGGAATAAATCAAGGTAGTTGAAGGTAAGCAATTAATTAAGCAAAGCTTATTGTAAAGTAAGCAACAAATCAAATGATTATTTGTAAAACTATAGGGCAAACCTCTATGCTTAATCTATCAGTTGATGAAGGCTCTCTGTATAAAATATTTTTAAGAAATTATATAGAAACTTTACAAAGATCAACCCTAACATCAAAAGAAGTAGTAGAGAAGTGCTGACACTAGCAATATTATAAAAATTCTCATAGATAAGATTTTTTACCACTAAGAAATGAATATTCCCTGAATTAATATCAATACTTAAGTGTTATTTTATTCTAAAACTGGAATCTGAATAAGGCTACAAATGCATATTATTGAAATGAGTGTCACAGTGGATATAATAGAAAAGTGGCAGTCATTAAAACCAAGAAGGCTTATTTTTAACTTGAATAATTGCAATAAAATCAACTTGCCTACTAAATTCAAATATAGATATATAAATTTTAACTTACATCTTAACTTTAGAGTATGATTAGAATTAATTATAAACATAGAATTATATAAAAATTTATAATTAGTAGATCATGAAAAAAAATGGTGCAACATTTAAAAGCAAATAACCACAACAAAAAGAAGCGATTGCAGTTGATAATCTATGTTAATAAACACTATAACTAATTCGAAATGAAATCATTTATAAAATAATTTAATATTTTAATATTAAATAATAATAATAATTCATACCTACTATGTATATTAAAAGTGTGATGTTTCTAAGCACTTTCCCACATATATTAGTTATCATATTATTTTAATCTAATGTGCAGCAAGTACAAAACTTGTAATTTAATAATACACTCTCTAATTTTAAATTTAAATGTTTTGGTAAATCATAATTTACTGTTAGGATTCATCCTGTTTCTAAATTTGAAAATGTGACAGATTAATCTAAAGATTTATGCACCAGTAAAATTCAAAAATTTCCATATTATTATAATATGATTTAGGATAAGTCACTGAAATACTTAAAGTCTATATATCCCTACAGTTCTATGATGCTTTTTAGTTATATTTCTTGGCGTTGCAGCTTTGCCTTATCCCCTAAGTTAATACATTTTAAAAGTAAAAATGATGTATTCCAAAAGAGTTAATCAAATTAAGAAAGTGATAAATTTAAATGTATCATTTTATTAACCAATACAAATATAAAATATTACTATTAAATGTAGTGGTCTAAAGAACACTGAATTAAATTCATTCACGTTGATGCAGCCATATTGTTAGTATGAATGAGAAGCAACAATAATGCAGTTTGTGACTCAAAGGCTAAGTTTACATTCAAGCAACTATCCTTGATTTAATCAATAAAACAATGGACTGAGTTCATATCTATAACACTTGAAATAAATCAATAATATATATATACTAACTTTTGATACTTGGCATTGAGGGAAGATAAATAAACTATAGTTAGAATTAATTGTTTCTTGATTAACTATAAAAACTAAGATAGTAAGTATATTATATTATAATTAATATGCTTATTTTAACTTTTCTAGTGATTACATTTTAATTGATATAAAGTACATATTTTTGGAGATTATTTAAGTAAAAATTAGAATGTTTAGATGATGCATATTTAATTATTTAAATCGTATGATTAGGTATATTTTATAAAAAGTATTTTAAAATAAAACTCAATATTATTTTTATATTTCCTCTATTTGATTATAAATACTCAGAGTATTTTCTTCAATAACAAATTATATAATATTTCAAGGTATTCTAGCTTAAAATTTAGTGAAGATTTTCTTTATTGATGATTTAAATATCTCAATAATTTCTTCATTAATTTTATAATAAATTCCTTTCATTATATTTTTGAAAATTGACTCATTAATTTTCATTATCATATTTAATACAAGATTATCAAAATAGAGGGGGAAAGTAGACGATTATAAAATGCAAGGATATCATTAACATATTTATTTTTAATAATATAATCAGTAAAATAAGCAGCAGTACTCTGACTCTAATCTAAGCTTAAGCATCACTATCAACATAATCGAGGCATTCTAGTAGTTCGTCCACTATCTTTACATTTTCCATCATGACGCATGTCTGCTGTCTTTATCATTTCTTTCTTCTTTTAAAAGGCTGTTCATTTATCTATTTGACATCTGAAGCGCATATTGTTTGCTCTTGTATAGTAGTAGTAGATATTTTTGTTGGTCGTCTGTGAAATGGGTTTCTATGAATAATTTTTTCAACGTAAAATAGGAATAAAAGTATCTATACCATATCTAGTTCTTGGCATTTTCCTTGCATATATAATGTCTTTAGCTCTTGTAACAGGTTTAGAACAGTGTCTTTTCGTTATCTTTAATTTTTTCTTGAGACATCTTAGCTTGGAATGGTTTTAAGTCCATTATTTATGCACACTCCTCATGCTGTTCAGTCTCAGTGACTTTTCTAGGCATTCATAATTTATTAATTAAAAAGTTTAGTAAATTATAAATTAATTTTAATTTAAATACTAATTTTACAAATAAAAATTGAAATGTCTAATAAAGCGTTTCATAATCTTCATCCTGATTAATTTTAAAGTATTTTATGTTAATATTCGTTATGTCATCCTGTGGGGCATCTGTTCAATGATACCTTTGGTCTTACCAAGTGAGTCCATTAAATATTATGAATTTAAGATCTACTTTAATTTGACTTACATTCCTTCATTTTAAGTGAGTGGTCTATCTTCCCCTGCGTTTGAAATATATGAACACTTTTAAAAGAATAAATTTTTGATTATATTTATTAAAATTAGTCTATCGTCATTTACGACTTTCTCATGCCAATTGAAATTAGGGTAGACTAGACAGCGGACACACAAATGCACCACTCGAAGCTGTGGATGCTCTTTCACGAAGATTGAATGTACAGCAGATATCAGATGCCATTCATCCAGCTCCTTTAGCATGACTATCTTTAGCTATACTATCGTTATAAAGTAACCTTGCAACTGATGCTTTCCTATTAAAGATATAGTAAATTCTTGTAAAGTCTAACAATATTTCGTGTTTGCAGTGGTGTCAGGTGAAAGGAGCAATTTCAATTCTATTATTTACAAGAAATTAATATAGTTTCAGATATTTATTATTTTGGTCCTCGAGTCAATCTAAAGAATAATTTATATTGGCTGGTAATCCTAATATTCTTATACTCTTGTATTTCAAAGCATATTTATAACTACTTTGCCCAATAGGAGCAGCCTCAGATCTTAAAAGATACAATTTTTATTAATGTATAGGTAAGATCAAATGAGAGACCTTCTAACGCCACTGCTAACACAGTCTAGTGTTAATCCTCATAATCTTAGCTAGAAAGAGGCTCTTTTAATCCATATTACGCTAAATATTACTTGATATAAGCTAATTCTAGTCGTCCAACTGCTTAAGTAGTCACAAATATAGCCGGTTTTGCTATAAATAGTCACATTTTAGTTGGACTATATAAAGTCATGAATATCAATTGCCAGCCTTACGATTTTCATACATTTGAAGGAATTACAATCAATGGATAATATTTCTATGTTAAGGCTTTGTTCCAGTATTGTAATGAGGCTTAATGAAGGCATTATTGCCATGTCATGATGGATAGTCCTTTCATTGGAGTGGCTCGATAACTTCCTGCTTACTCCTTTACTGGGTCTGTATTAGGTTAGACACTAATGTTGCTTGCCATTTATGCCTGTTAGAACAAATATATGCTTGATTAAATAAGTAATAAGTCTTAAATATTAGCTTTTAAAAATTGGGAGCTTTATGTTTTAATTACTAAGTACTATTAATAATAATAATTTGATCACATTGAGATCTCTGGGGACCCCCGATCAATAAGCTTTAAAGCATATAAGGGTCAAGCCCTTTTAATATTATTTAAATCATCTGATCTGTTCAATCTCTCTGGTTGTCTCATCTTTGATTCTATTTCAATTAATTCTTTAAAGATATAATCAAAATAATGAATTCTTGTGTGCCTGCAACTGTCTTTAGTATACTCTTTTTCTGTAGAAATTTAGTACGTATTTTTCAATCTCTCTCTCTTCTTCTTCGCTATCAATGGAGCTAACTCCATCGTAGACTCCGAATTCAACGTATTCTTGAAGTTCTTGCATAGTTTCATCGAAAGCTCTCAGAATTCTGTAGCTGTTTTCCATGCAGTTAACGGAGTTGCATAAGGGCACCATCTCCCATTGATTTTCAAATCATATAAACTCACTTCCTGAAACATCTTTAATTAAACTTTAATATTATATAGTATATAAAAGTCCCAAATCTTTTATATGATATTTAATACTTATTGTTAATTGTATTGGGTAGTATCCAGATTTACTTAATAAATCTATGGGGTTTCTGGGTTTTTAAAAGTAAGATTTTCTGGCTTTAGGCCAGAGTTTTTCTTATTAGTAAAGAGAAGTGTGACTTTTGTTTGTACTGGTGCCTACTCCCTTAGATAAATATTGTTAGTTGGTAAGGTATTTTGTTTTAGTATTAGATAGCTAAATATTTTGGGGTGATTCCCATCATATCTTTTGGTCAACTTTTTTCCAATATTATGGGTGATTCTCTAATCTTTTGTTATTGTTGTTGTCCCTATTTAATACTGGGGCAAGTGAAATTATTGTTAGTGACGTATTACAGAAATTGGTAGTGATTCCTTCTAAAACATATCTTAGCGTATCTCTCTATTGCATAGAGAGAAAGATGGTCTCGCTAAGTTTTTCCTGAACTTTTGGTTTCGAGGATGAGGAATTGTAATTGAGGGGATTGTTTGTTAAATGAGGTTTTTGGACAGTGTTCTTAGTCTTTGTACTTGTTTAAATCTTTGTAGTACTGTTTAAGAGATGTTTGTAACAAAATGACCAGATTTCTTCGGTCAGGCCTCATGCCGAGTTGAAGTTGAAAATGTCATCATGAACAGAGAGTGGACTTTGAGGGGGGTTGGTGTGGAGCTGGGTAAGTGAGCTAATTGGACGTAAGCTCACTATTTTAGTTGTTTGAAGTAGCTAGACTCTCGGTAATCAATTAGAAAATTAAGAAAACCTAAAATGAGTGTGTGCTCCAGTTGTGTATAGTACCTAGCTAGGTTGTGAACGGGTGCTAAAAGAATGTACTGACTTAAGGGTGTCAAATCTGACATACTCTATGATTTAAGGCCACTCGTGAGTATGTATGTATTTCTTTGTTAAAACACACCTCCGGACCCTACGATCCAGCTGGGGGAAGTTCGCTTTTCGGACTAATGAGACAAAATTTTGCCTCAAACTTTAGAACGGTTCTACTATCCCTCCTCGTTCCAACTCTTTTTACCTAACTTTTTAAGTTAATTATAGTATATTCAAAATGGGGAAATTGCTAAAATAAAATTCAAATTTAAATTTAATGAATAAAAACAGCCACTAATTTGCATGAGGTTTAAATAGAATTTGATATAGTAAGTATCCAAAAATGTATGTATGTAATGGCCGTTACTATGAACCAACTTCATGAAAAGTTGGAAAGTTCGAATCCTGCTTTGGAATTTCTTTTATTTTTGAGTTACAATATTATTTTTAATTAATTTTAAAGCAAAAATAAAAGAAATTCCAAAGCAGGATTAGAAATTCCAACTTTTCATGAAGTTTGTTCATAGTAATGGCCATTACATACATAAATTTTTGGATACTTACTTTATCAAACTCTATTTAAACCTCAAGCAAATTAGTGGCTGTTTTTATTCATTAAATTTAAATTTGAATTTTATTTTAGCAATTTCCCCATTTTGAATATACTATATTAATAATAATATTTTATATTATATATATATATATATATATATGGCCACTATCAATAACAAAAAAATTATAGTAAAATAAATTTCCTCATTTTAAAATTTTATCATTGAAATATATAGTATAGATCTTAAATAAAGTCATTATAGAGTTCTTAATGAGATCATTATAGAAAGCATTAAAAGTTTTTATTTTTCCTCATAAATTATCTGAATAGAATAATCTTCAAACGTATTTATATAGGATAAACAATAAAAAATTATATTTATGAAATGATAATAGCTCTTAATCATTTCATGCTAATTACTAAATTATATTATTAATTTAACTAGACATGTTGTAATAAATGGTAATCTTGAAATAGAAAAAACATTCATAAGTGAAGACCTATTATCTAAAAGAACATTGTCTAAATATATAAAATATTAATTGTAGCATACTTATAAATAATATTTTATGTTGATTAATCTTAATTTATTAATTAATTAATTTAAAAACCGATTGCTTTAACATTATAAGAAATGATGCTTCCACAAAACCTCTCAATGAATGATTATGTGATCTACCTTCGCTATGTGTCTTTATCACATGTCTACCATCATCTAGTATGTTTTACCTTGAAAGGAATATCAAAGATTTTAGGCATCTCAGTTTATTAAATCAGAAAGGCGAGTTTGGATCATTTTAAATTGAAAAGAAAAAGCGAAAGCGAAAGCCTCAAGCGTTGCTCTAAGGTTCAACTAACTCTGAAATAAAGAAAGTTTTTACTTTCAACCACGACACTCTCTCGATTGTGAGGAAGTTCTCTACATTCAAAATCTTTATTGTTCCATTAACAGTTTCCAGAAGCTAAGATATCACCATCTGAATAGGGTATCTAAACAAATAGAATAATAGAAGATACAAGATATTAAAGTCAAGCAATCTCCTTGCTTAAGCCAAACTATGATAGATTTATATAGGGCAAGGATGTTTGCTGGTCTGCTTGACATGGAAAAAGGATTTAAAATCATTTATATTAACTAAATCGTCTTCAAATCCTATCGAGTGGAAGCCAAAACTTGGTCTATTAAAGGCCATAACTTTGTATATAACAAAGAGGGACTGAAGCTGGGAACATAAGTAGGGAGGAGGGCCTCAAAGGATACTTAATCAAGAAAAAGTTAATTAAAATTGAGGAAATTATTTCGATGATGGAGTACTTATCTTTAAGGAACGAAAACAACAAATTAATAATTTTCTGGGATAATTTAAAATCCTATCATAACAACTGAATGCAGTAGAAAATAATAGACTATGGATGATGTTTGTAGTGTTAATGCTCCCTATTCCTCAGAGTTTCACTGCATTAAAGAAGTATTATCTTGAGTAAAGCATTATTTCAAGGTTGAGAACTTAAACCTTAATGCTTAAGTTCTCCATAAGCTGATAAAAAAATCAATAGAAAGAGTATAAATATAAACAATTAGAAATCTGACTTACCAGTATTTAGGTTTAATGAGGAATTATATTTCTTCAGAGCATTCTTATTGAAATGTATAATTATTTTATATAAATAATTTAATAAAATTACTCCTTTGCCATATCCAAGCTGATTTTTTCCCAGATAATGGCTGAATAATATCTGAATCTTCCGTCAATATATTGCGCGGTCTACAAAAGTCTGCTTAGGCCTTATACTCAGAGAAATTCTAACACAACTCATGGATTAATCTTTTTTATTGATGCCTTTTTAGCTTTATTTTTTTCTTGAGATATTGCAATGCTACCTTTTCGATTCTATAGATATGATAATATTAAGAGTTATTATTACTGGAAAAAAGTGCTCTTGTTAAATATTTTAGAATATATCCTCTCTTATCTTTATCTAATTAAATTTTTCTTCTTCAGAATCAGATATCATGCAAGGTGTCTAGACTCCATAGAAGTACTCTTTATCTGGAGCGAGGTGTGATCTTCATAGTAATTTATGAATGAGATAAAATTATCATACTGAAACAGTTGATGGAACACTTTTCCAACAAATAATAATTCATGATAGTATGAAACATTGAAGGGCATGATATCAGCTGCCTTCAACAGTTGGTTCTCCCCCTTCAAAAGTCTCTCAAAAACCTAATTGTAACATTATTAGAATGCAAAAAATACCTTTCTATTAATTTTTATTCTCTTTATAACCTACTATTAAATTTTAGAAACTTTATAAGGTTATATATAGAGCTGAACTTGTTCGCTAATTCTCTATTGCCACATAGTCTTTAACTATGTTTCCTTGATCCAATTTGTTTATTAATTACATTTTTAGCCGATAAGTTTGCTTTAAGAGAAATTATTTCTTTGTGTGAAATACCATAGTCTAGTCTATAAAGCTAGACTGAAACTTAAGTCTGAAGTATAGACTATTGATGGTGGTCTACTTAATTTTACTTTTTCAAAAATATAGGAGTTAAGCTTTGGATAGTAAAGGGTTTAAAGTATTTATTATTATTGCCACAATCATAGCTCTCTATCAATAGGAAAGACAAAAGCTAAATATAATCAGTTTCTGATGAATTCCTAAGTTTTGGTAAAAAGAGCTTATAGTGAGGTGGTTTGACTTCATTATCATAATAATTTTAGTTTTAAAATCATTTAAATATTTCTTTATCATTTCTATTTTTCAAAAGGTTGGGGAGTTTAATGAAATTTTAGATTAATTATTATAATTTTTATGATTATTATAAAATTATGACTATGATCATGTTAGAGGAATAAATTAAATTTATTATATTAGAAGATTATTTTAATTATTAAATGTATTTATACTTTCATTTACTTTAAAGCATTTTAACAGAAGTATGCTTAACTAATTTTATCTAAATTTTTCCATAAAAAATGTAGCATTAGTCGGTAGCAAGAAATATCTCTAGAACACTATTAAAAACTATCTGAGTTCCCAATATCCCTATAAGTCTTTACAGATATATTTTTTATTTTTATTGATGCTTATTTTTAAACTAGATCTGGAAAAAGCCTGAGCATGAACTCGTCGCAGTATAATTACAATGTTTGAACTTCCTCCTTTAGCTTCATCCTTGATGAAATAATGCAAAGAACTTATATGAGTTTCACCTAGGTTTAAAGAAATGTTATCTTTCAATAAATTTAATGATCCTCATAAAAAATCCTCAAAAAGCCATGTTTCTGGCAATAGTGCTCATTTTAAAAAATCTAAACCGCTTGCGTTGAGATCAATGAAGAGCTAGAACTTAAGTAATTACAATAAACTTAATTAATTACATTTCTTAATAAAATTAGTGAATTCCCATTTTTTCCCATAGTCAATTTGAAGCCTGCCCTTACTGTCTTTCCAATCACTAGTCTAATGCATCACTGCGAAGACATATTAGTAGCAACCATAGGGAACAGCATTAGTTGGAGCAATATAAAAAAATGATAGACAACAAAGCCTGCCTTCTCTGTAATAAACTTTTCACGAAATCCAATAACAGCCAAAGACATGAAATCTAAATTCCAGTTAAAGAATTAAAATAAAATAGTTTTAAGAAAAAGAAAATTTACAGAGGCAAAGAAAGATATATATGAAAATCCTGCTAAAGTTTAAATCTGAGTCTCAAAATATAATAAGCTGATAACAATTAACAAACGAATAAAAAAGTTACTGTTTACAGAACAAAGGTTATTTTCAGGAGATGTCGAGAATTTACAAATGTGGGAGAAAATTAGAAAGATTTGATTGAGTATCAGAGCTAGCTTAATGATGAAATTTTGATGGACTCTCTATGGAGACTCAAGCAAAAGTTACCATACACTACTCTATCTTACTCTGATTTTTTTAAAAATGGCAACCGAACTTGTGCAAGAGAGGGGAGTACTTTAATGAGGATTGTAAATTAAAACGAAAAGTTGCCTAAACGTTCCTTGAGTAGCATACTTGCAGGGAATCTGGTCGAAGCGAATAAGAAAACTAATAAAGAATGGAAAAATTCATCAAGGGTAGGGGATATATACTGCAAAATTGAGGAATTAATAATAGCAACCAAAGGAGATGTTTCTGATATATTAAAATATATGAAAGTTGACAGCGTTTTAATAGCTACATGGGAAAGCACTCACAGAAGCTAAAGGAGATCTAGATTATATTTAGCAGATGGCCCCTGATAGATTAATTCTTGAAATCTTCCCTAGAGCCCATAACAAAATTCCAGGATAGATATGTTTGGAAACTAGGTATAAGATAAAGACTGTGAATTGATTAATAGCTAATTAAAAGAAATAATAAATTAGCATAAATAATTTAAAGTCTTATAATATATTAGATAACGTGAATCTATAAATTTAAGTCTAAATAAAAATGAAATGTGTAAAATAAAGAAAAGAAATATATATAAATATTTATGAGGTGATAAAACTACCAGGCAATTTTAAGGGATTTGAGCTAGATAAAAATGTGGATATAATCAAAGAATCTAATTCAAGTTTTCCAATAAATAGCAATTTACCTGAGATATTTTTCTAATATTTTAGACATTTCAAATAAAATCAACAGATAATAAGAGCTAATAAACATGGAGAAGTAGAACCTTATGTATTGCAAATGATCTTGAATTAAGAATTAGAGTTATTCAAATATTAGAATAATAATAATAATAATAATAATAATAATAATAATAATAATAATAATAATAATAATAAATCATTGTATTTATTCACTGAGAGATGTAGTATATTCATCTAAAGTTAAATATTAACAATTTCTTTATTAAATATTCGTAAACTAAAAAATGAGTACATTGAGAATTTATATCTAAAGTTTAGAAATAATAAATATAATTTTGAATCATCCATATTTTTATCAATAAATATGTGAAAAGAGAAGTGACATAAATGAAATATTTGGATTTTATAATTCTTTATGGATGTAAGTATATATTCCAAAAAAGTTCCAATTCAAAATTGAATAAAAGCATAAAAATCATTAAAATTCAATAACTCTGTATTATTAATTTGAAATTATTAACTATTTATTGCTTATATCACTGATACTAATATTATATTAAATATAATAACATAATATTCATTAATATTATGTATATTTAATAGTATTATTATAGGCTAAATGAGTTAATAAGTTTTACAGGCAAAGATACTATCAATAACAAGTTAAGTATGGACATATACTTTTTTCGCCATTTAACCTCAGCGGGTAATTATAAGTTTTAAATTAAAGCTATACAATTGAAAAAATCTTTCATTTATAAAAATTAATTAAATATATAAAAATTTACCATTTATATAGTTAAAAATGAATAAATATAAATTATGGTAAATACTAATTGTATGATTATATAGCCTTAGCATTGAATATTTTCCTAATTTATGAATGAAATTGTTGAAACAACATACCCCTAATTAATATGCGGTTTAAAAATAGGGTAGACTGAAGAATAATAATTAGTTGTAATTTAATTGTTTTTATTATAAATATATATATATATATTTATGATAATTTAGATATTACTGTTTATCATTATTAATTAATTAATTAAGTGACAGTATTATAATTGTGAAATTATTTGATATTAATTTCAAACAATATAATAACGATGTTGATGCTTTAATGTCCACCAATTGTTGCATATATCATCAGATTTAATGATCAATTCTTTTCATTTATATGGTAACTTACTCCTTTATACACTTAATTTTCTGGTTTTTTTTTCGTTTTGTTTCTTTGATTTCCTTACTATTAACCACTTTACTAAATAATCTAAACTACATTGCCTTGGTCTTCAAATTAGTTGTCTTTGCTTTCAACATAGACAGCCAGTTTATTCTCTCTAGTTTGACTCCATTCCTTGAGTTTAGTTGTGGCTGATTTAACTGTGAGATTTGACTTCAGGAGATATACGTGCTACTTCAGGCATTTGAAATGTGTTTCAATTCTGTTCTAATGAATCTTCTTGTTAGATAGAAATGTGGGCACATTGGCAGTTTACTAGCCACAATAATAATTTATATTAAAATTATAATTATGATAAGTTGATGTTTAAATGCTTCTAGACTGATTTAGTTGCCTTTTCAATGAGTAGTTTGATCTTTATCCTGAAGATAAATCATGCAAAATAAATATTATAATTATTAAATTTTATAGTTATGTTGTTTAACTTTGATTTGGACTATAATATTTGCATTTGGGAGTCTCTTTATATCTTCAAAGTGATGGGTCTTAATCGTGTTGATCCGAATTGAAACAAATGATTCTCCTGAGTCAAATCTTTTTCAAGAAAGTTTAGGAGCTTGCTTACAAATACAATTATTTTGAAGAAAGATATAATTTAAATATCATTATTATAAATTTTGAATTAAATTCTGCATTTTATATTCTTATATTATATCTTTTTAATATGTAACTAAGTATAATTCTAGCAATGACATCTTCTGCGCCAAAACTTTTCATAACAGATTAATCATTTTATCTGCTTTGAACTTTTCTCCATATTCCCAACCTGAATATTCTTGTACAAAGATTGAAGGGTCTACTAGCTAGATTCATGTGAGGAAAAGCCTGATTCCTTTCCTTTACCGCAATTATCTGTTTATTCAATTGATTGCCAGCTTTGGACATCTCTTTATGATGAAGTCGGAGTATCCTTTATAAGAGTGTAAGTTAAACTCTGATGATTTGTTATACCTTAACTTGAAGCATATTAGAGAAGAAGGGACTAAATATAACATTTAATAATATATTCTCTTATAAAGCTTTTTTTAGTAATATAGTGTTGTTGATTAGTGATTTAATATTTTTTAGAAATAAATCAAAGCATTTGAAATAACCGAATATCCATATTAAAATAAGTTTGCTGTAATTTTCTTTTTGGAATTGTATCTTTGCTTACAGTTAAATAATGAATTAATAATAAAATAATATTTTCTTTAATTACTAAATATTATAGAAGAATTTATTAATTTTAACTGATAGAGACTTCATTAGTCTATGCTAGGCAATACTAACTATATTGAGTTTTATGATAGAAATTTAAATTAATTTATTTAAATATTGAATTTAAGCGCTTGATATTCTATTGTAATTTATATTTTACAACCACTTTACATTTATATAATTAAAATAATAAAAAAGGGAAAATCGAGGGAGTTTATATAAATTAAATAAAGTTATAAACAAATTAAAATGATAGAAATTTCACGGAATTTTAAAAGCAAAGATTTATACTATAAAAGATTTGTTGGTTAAAGTGTTTATAATTTAGCTCATATAACTTTCTGTCGCTATATTAAGGTCTTAGTTGTAGGAATGAGTCATCTTCTTTAAAATTAAATTAAGAATTATGTTTTAGATTTATTTTATTATTTCTCTAAATTGAATTTTTCCTCATCAAATTAAATCACTTTGATTTTTGGAATCTATCTGGTCACTCATGCACAGTAATATTTTTGGCAAGAAGTATGAATCTATAAAAGTAATTTAATAAATAATAAGCGAAATCGAAGATAGTAATCAATCATGTATTTGATTTACAAAAAAAGTAATCTTAAAGATTTTATCAAATATAAATTTATTTGAAATTATATTAAATTATTACATTGATAGATTAGTAAGAACACCTCATTAGGGTAAATACAAGAATACTGTATCTTTTGATCATATTTGTCAATATTTACATATTATTTTTTTTTCATCAATTTTGCCTTTGAAGCCATTTTTCATGGTTGTGACAAGTTTTTTAAGTCTAATATAGAAATATGTAATTTGAGTAATTAGATGACGCTGAAAAATAGTAGATACTTTTGGGAGCAATTAAACATTAAATGAAGGTTTTATGGAGATATTTGGCTGTTGAAAAAATCCATGATAAGCATTTTTCACTTTGTTGCCAGCCTTGGTGTCTCTAAGAGTATTCATCTGGTTATGTCATGATGCTTCGGCCTTGATATATAATTTCAGAATATAGATGAGTTGTCTAGGACACTTAGGAATGATAACAAACTGGAGGGAGATTTGTGATTTTGTCTTGCCCATTTTATTAAAACTTGAATTTCTTGTGATTTTTCAATCTTTCTTAAACTTCTCTATTTCGGTTTTTACAACCATTTAGCCATATTCGTCAATATTTATAAATCATTGTATTTTTTAATTTTGTAGTTTTTATAAAGCTTATTTTTCACTGAATCATAATAAAACAAAAAATTATTTAATTTTTTTATACTTATAATTTCTATATTGAATTTCACTTGGTTTTTTAGCATAAACCAAGTTAAGTATTAATATAATTTATATTGACACAATTGGCTACTTATTTAAATTTCTTCCTAAGCTGTCCCAGAACCTCTCTCTGTTATTACTTTCTATAAAAATGTTAGTAAGAAATAATTAATCTATAGGTTATTCGAAGATGAATTTGGCCGTATTACAATATCAATGTCTATGGTCATCACATCATTTATAAATGTTTAATTGAAATGGCCAAGTTATGTTTGTGAGTCAACTATCGTTTAATTACCGTTCATTTCCTCAAAAGTACATATCTTTGTCTTATTGCTTATTATTTGTGGGAAGAACTCTTCCCGTTGATTTCCATTTTCTTTTTGTATTTCCATAGTAAAGGATAATTTACTACGTTTCATAGATCTACTAAAATTTGCAGAGCTGGCTATAGTTGATATCATAAAGTCTTTTTAAGCGTATATTAAAGAATGAAATAGGCATTAGTTAAATAGCAAATGACCATGAATAGAAAAGAAAGAACAGAATCGAGGATGTCATCTAAATTGACAAGGAGAACCGTATTTTCTTTAAAATGGTCATCCTGTAGTTTTTTTATCAACACTTTTTGGTAGTTTTTGTAGTAGTAGAGATATCTATTTAAAAGCAACATTTAATAATTATAAAAGTTATCAATTTTAGAATCAATTATAATATTAACGATCGTTTATTATAATTGCCATAATATCATTTAATTTATCTTAAACTAAAAATACTATTTGTTATTTTAGGCTTTAGCGCATCAAACCTAATCTAAATATTGATATGTAATTTTTATTCTAATTGCTTTTAAATTTATTACATAATATTATTCATTACCACTTTTTAAAAAAGAAAATTAATCTATGTGTCATAAACCTGCATTGAATATATAGGGATAACAATAATTTGATTTGGATTGCTTTTGATTGCATAAATTGAAAGCAAATAATGACACAATCCTTAAAGTTAAATATTTAATTATTTAATAAAGTCAATAAACTTGTAAATTAATCATAAAAAGGACTGTAATATGTTGGAATATTCCAGATATTGATTTAATCATTAAATTTGCCTATCATTTTAAATTATTAATTATTATTTCTTCAAATTAAGTTATAAATCTAAGCATTCATCAAGGCTCTAATAATTTCTATTAAGACAATCTATTTTCTTAGTAGTCAAATTTATTATAAGAATTACAGAAATCAGTCAAATATTAACTTCAAAATAAAAACAATTAATATTATTATTTTCATTCAGCTGTATAGTTTAATATCAATATCAAAATCTTATAACTTAAAAATCTCTTAACATTTTATGCATGTATCGAAATATAATATTTTATATATAATATAATAGGTCTTATATAATTTGTGAGCGTTAAGCGTGGAGCAACAACAGGTGCAGAAGCTGATGTATTAGAGAGGCAAGGGACATTGATCCTAGAAACAAGTCGCGACTACGCAACCAAAACTGGTCAGAACCGACGCCGAAGCTCCAAGTCTTTCTCCAACTAGGAACATGATAAAATCAACAACAAGGATGGGATCATTGGCTATTTTGTGTTGATTGAATAAGAGCAGTTCTTAGATCATCTAAGCAATTAACTAACAACCCCACTTTATGCATATTAATGACAGGTTCAAACTGTCATTTGATTGCAACATGATAATCTATTCTTGGCTTCAATATTTTTTTGTGAACCGGCTGACTGTTGTCGGGACACTTAAATCAAACCCAATGTATTCTGTAGACTTCGGTATATATATGGGCTCTATTATTCAAACTAACTAATATTGAGCTATTAAATATATAAATCTTAAATTAAATAAGACTGATTAATATATAGTAGAGATCTCTATTTAATTTGCATCTCTATTTTATTAATTCCCATCTTTTAGCTATTATCTCTATAATATAATATTTCATTAAATGTATTTCTTATCATAATAAAATTGAGAGATTATTACTACATTAATATAAAAGAGTAAGCTCTTTTTAATATTCTAAAGATTCAATAGATGAATAATGAGTATATTATGTTTAACTCATTTTTATATTATAAATTTTACTAGTCATAAATCTTTATTGACTATATATAATTAATAATCTATCTAATTCCCATATCCATCAAGTAAATACGACTATTATCGTTCATTCTGAGCTTTAAAAAAAATTGGGGAAAAACTGTTAGAATTGATGGTATTAAGCTGATAG
This sequence comes from Oxytricha trifallax, assembly GCA_000711775.1. Lineage (NCBI taxonomy): Eukaryota > Ciliophora > Spirotrichea > Sporadotrichida > Oxytrichidae > Oxytricha > Oxytricha trifallax. The sequence continues at coordinate 37,607 of ARYC01021051.1, forward strand.
ATAACTCTTGAACTTTATTTGATTAAATAAAAGAGATTCTTTAAGATCTCCGAGGCTATTAAAAATGCCATGACACATACAGAAGTTTCTAGCTTCAGTGGATATCGACTCAATATCTTGAACAGAAATAAAAAGTATTGTGTTTAGATTTATTAGTTAAAAGTATAAGAATTGGATCTCAAGTCCAATAAACTTTTATATTTATAATTAAAAATAAATTGAAACTTTCTGTATTGGATATTTTTAGTCGATATTTTATGAAACATTTTTAGCATATCAAAGAATATACTATCTCTTGGTCCTAAACTTTAGGCAAACAGAAAATTATAAATAAAAAGTAGAAAATGCTAACTAACCTCAAGCATATATAGTTGAGTATAAATTACTCATTAATTAGTTAAGTGAAGATAATGAAATATAAGAAGACTAAAAAAATACGTTCATAATGTAAAAGCATGAATTAATGATTTAGCAGAGTCGAATTCAATCGATTCTAAGATTTTATTCAATATCCAATATGTTAAGAAAGAAAAACCTTTATAAGTAAACTTTTCTAATGCCGATTATATAAACTGTGATGTAATTAAAATAAATTTAAGCAAACCTTATGCTAAATACCCACTAATTTCTATTCACAATTTATTCTTATAAAAACATTCATTATAATATACTTATAATAATTTTCAGTGTTCCAACAATCTTAATTATAAAATGATAGTCCTAATAAAATCTTCTGGTATAAATGAAATCTTTGCAGTGAAGAATATAGTCAGGACTATAATGTGGTAAACTGTAAAATACTCTAAATACCATTGCAAAGAATGCTCCGATGAATAGTTAAAAGCAAAAAGTAGCTGCCATCTGCAAATAATGGTATTATCAAATATGATTATAAGGGAGAGTTTAAGACTCTCATAAAATCCACAATTTTTTATACTTAGGACAATTAATGTGTCTCTGGCAATTTAGATAGAAGGAATCCATTTTTAGTCACTAGAACCATGTCATGCCACTCGCTTGGTTAATTGCATAAGACCATTAATGCTATGAAAAATTGCTATAATAACAACTTCTTAGCCAAACCCTGACTAGCAACTATGCCATATCTCATTGTTAAAGCTGAAAATTATTGCCTAAGTAGGCAAGCTTATAAAGTCCAGGCGAAGTAATTCCCACCACCAAATTACACCTAGGACTGAAGATTGACCTACTTGAAGGAAGGGTCAAAAATATTGAGACTGGATTATATTGCAAGATTTTAATAAACAACTATTGACATGTTTAAAACATCAATATTTCATTCTATAACTCCATTTACTTTTAACATATGAATAAAGCTAACATTATCATTAATTTATATAGGATTATATAAGTCTCTTTAACTACAGAATTACCAATTAAAATGCTTAAAAAGTTAGTAAAACAATAATTATTTATCAATAGCTGGAGATATATTTATTAAAGCTAAATAATCTAGAATAATTAATAGTATCACTAAACAAATCAATCATGCTTAACTAAATACATTTTATCAAAAGAATCCAAGCTACTTCTTGATATTTCTCGACAATTTTAGGCGGCATTGACAATTAATTATTAAGCATAACATAAAAAACACTTTTGTCTACGTTTTATTTATATGTTGATCTATACTTATATAGAGGCTTTGACTAATTTTCAGAATTATAAAAAGAATGAAGACACATTCACTGGTTATAGAATTAGGTTGATAATCTCTGATAGTTAATTTATAAATATAATATAACATAGATTGGATATCAATATTCGTTAGTATGCATTTAAATGTACCAGCAATAGAATAATTAATGATCTTATTTAAATTACTTCTAAAGTAAATTTAACAGTATAAGAATTCCACTAATTATATGAAACAACTTAACAAACACTTATTTAATCCATTGCAATATGCGAATTGATCTTTCCTATAATAATATAAATAAGTAGAATTCTATAAGTTTTTTAAATTAGAAGAAATTGAATGGCTAGTTTGAAATTTTTGGAGATCGTAGCTAATGTATTGTTAAATTATCGCTAGCTAGTCACTTATAGAATTAATCTAGTACTTTATATTGGAAATTCTTTATTATAATTTATATTTATGAGCTTCTTTTCATATAAAATTTTCATAAAATTGCTTTTTGATAATATTATTTATAGCCTAAAACCAATCAGTTATTAAACCGTAGAAAATACACTGTTAATTTATCATATTCTTTCATAAATCTCTTCTATTAAATAGCAATATGTCCTACATTTAACGCATATTTTAATTAAAAATAGATAAATTCAAATTCTTTTATGATATCCAATAACTTTTAAATTCAAAACTTTTACTAATCATACTTTTATAATACTTTACTTCTTTAAATAAAATCAATGCAACAAACCTTAAAAGTGCTTGAAATACTCAAATAACAAATCACTGACAGCAATAGCTCATTTGTCAGTTAAATTACTATCTGATATCATTGCTATTAATATTATAATGATATTAAACACTAATAATGTATGATAGCATCTTATTAGAATAAATAATTATTTACTTAATTTTAGTGTTTGATTAACTGTTAAATTGAATAAATGAGACAGCTTCTGGTGCAAGAGATAAAGACTCTGTTGTAATTGACACTGCTTTATGCTTCCAAGTGCAAGGAAGTGCACTACCAAAGAAAGAATCAGGATAAGGGAGCTGTTCCTCTGGTCTTTATCTGATTGAGTAATAATTATCAAACTAATCATTGACAAGTTAGCGAGAACATTCAAGAGAAACCAACTAAATATAAATGCAATAGTTATATACAACTATAAATTAATATATTAGTGGAGACTATTGGTGGCTAAGCTTAAAATGTTTAAAATTACTAATTATTATTAAAACATAGAAAAATGGGTCAAAGGCCACTTAATTTTAATCACTTGAGGGGTTAGTTACCCTTTATAAAATTATGTGGAAATTCCACTTTAAGTTGATCATCTTCTGCCCCTTCTCTTGTTCTGTCTCTGATGTTTTCTTTTTATTTATGATTTTTTTTGTTGTTCCACCTATTCTTCTTCTTCTTCCCTTTCTGCTGAACACTCTTTTGTCGTTTATGTGGTATAATGATCGTCTACTTTGGATACTGTTGCAGAATGGTGGTTTGAGATTCTTATATTAAATCAAATCAGTTGCATTTTTAGTTGAATCTTATATTTAGGAGTAATTAGTTGAGTTAAGTCATTTCTGGGTTAGTATTTTGAGGGTTATAAATACCTAACCTAGTGATTGATTTAATCGTGATATTTACCCTTAATTATGTGCTAAAAACTAACTAACTAAGTCATTTCTGAGGAAGCCTAAGTGTTTTTAAAGACACTTGATATAAAATATGAGTCTATTCTTAATTGACTCTCCTTAATATTCATTTTTGGATGGTGGCATTCTCATCGGCTTTCTTGTTTTTGAGTATTATGGCTGCAACTATTTTATGAGGGAGAGGTGTGGTTCAGTAATATTTATTGTCACATTATTGATTTTTAATGGCATAATTTTATTAGCTATTAGTTTTGTAAGCTTTTTTTATCATCGTTGCTGGCATCATTTGTCATATATTCTGCTGCTTTCTGGAGTTCTCGAAATATATAGGTACTGCTAGCATTAAAAGCTGGTGATACTAGGGATTCTACGCAGGTTGAAATGGTCTTCTATTTGAATGTCCAAAGATTCCGTCGATTCTTGCATCAATAAACATGAATGAAAATCTTTGAAATTATTATATTTAAATAATTTTCTAAGTTCTCAACTCAATTTAAGCATAGCAGTTTCTTTAAATGCAATGCTCTATGTAATTTGAAATTGATATTATGAGTAAACAAACATTGCTCTACAATTCTACGCAGTTTAAAATGGTCTTCTATTTAAATGTCCAAAGATTCCGTCGATTCTTGCATCAATAAACATCAATAAAAATCTATGAAATTATTATATTTAAAAAACTTTGTAAGTTCTCAACTCAATTTATGCATAGCAGTTTCTTAAAATGTAATGTTATAAGTTATCTGAAATTGATATTATGAGCAAACAAACATTGCCCTACAATTCAACGCAGGTTAAAATGGTCTTCTATTTGAAAGTCAAAAGATTCCGTCGATTCTTGCATCAATAAACATCTATAAAAATCTATGAAATTATTATATTTAAATAATTTTGTAAGTTCTCAACTCAATTTAAGCATAGCAGTTTCTTAAAATGTAATGTTATAAGTTATCTGAAAGTGATATTATGAGTAAACAAACATTGCTCTACAATTCTACGCAGGTTAAAATAGTCTTCTGTTTGAATGTCCAAAGATTTCGTCGATTCTTGCATCAATAAACATGAATGAAAATCTTTGAAATTATTATATTTAAATAATTTTGAAAGTTCTCAACTCAATTTAAGCATAGCAGTATCTTTAAATGCCATGCTCTATGTAATTTGAAGTTGATATTATGAGTTAACAAACATTGCTCTACAATTCTACGCAGGTTAAAATGGTCTTCTATTTGAAAGTCCAAAGATTCCGTCGATTCTTGCATCAATAAACATGAATGAAAATCTTTGAAATTATTATATTTAAATAATTTTCTAAGTTCTCAACTCAATTTAAGCATAGCAGTTTCTTTAAATGCAATGCTCTATGTAATTTGAAATTGATATTATGAGTAAACAAACATTGCTCTACAATTCTACGCAGTTTAAAATGGTCTTCTATTTAAATGTCCAAAGATTCCGTCGATTCTTGCATCAATAAACATGAATGAAAATCTTTGAAATTATTATATTTAAATAATTTTGTAAGTTCTCAACTCAATTTAAGCATAGCAGTTTCTTAAAATGTAATGTTATTAGTTATCTGAAATTGATATTATGAGTAAACAAACATTGCTCTACAATTCTACGCAAGTTAAAATGGTCTTCTATTTGAATGTCCAAAGATTCCGTCGATTCTTGCATCAATAAACATGAATGAAAATCTTTGAAATTATTATATTTAAATAATTTTCTAAGTTCTCAACTCAATTTAAGCATAGCAGTTTCTTTAAATGCAATGCTCTATGTAATTTGAAATTGATATTATGAGTAAACAAACATTGCTCTACAATTCTACGCAGTTTAAAATGGTCTTCTATTTAAATGTCCAAAGATTCCGTCGATTCTTGCATCAATTAAACATGAATGAAAAATCTATGAAATTATTTATATTTTATATAATTTTCTAAGTTCTCAACTCAATTTAAGCATAGCAGTTTCTTTAAATGCAATGCTCTATGTAATTTGAAATTGATATTATGAGTAAACAAACATTGCTCTACAATTCTACGCAGTTTAAAATGGTCTTCTATTTAAATGTCCAAAGATTCCGTCGATTCTTGCATCAATAAACATGAATGAAAATGCTTGAAATTATCTATATTAAAATAATTTTCTAAGTTCTCAACTCAATTTAAGCATAGCAGTTTCTTTAAATGCAATGCTCTATGTAATTTGAAATTGATATTATGAGTAAACAAACATTGCTCTACAATTCTACGCAGTTTAAAATGGTCTTCTATTTAAATGTCCAAAGATTCCGTCGATTCTTGCATCAATAAACATGAAATGAAAATCTTTGAAATTATATTATTTAAATAATTTTCTAAGTTCTCAACTCAATTTAAGCATAGCAGTTTCTTTAAATGCAATGCTCTATGTAATTTGAAATTGATATTATGAGTAAACAAACATTGCTCTACAATTCTACGCAGTTTAAAATGGTCTTCTATTTAAATGTCCAAAGATTCCGTCGATTCTTGCATCAATAAACATGAATGAAAATCTATTGAAATTATTATATTTATATAATTTTCTAAGTTCTCAACTCAATTTAAGCATAGCAGTTTCTTTAAATGCAATGCTCTATGTAATTTGAAATTGATATTATGAGTAAACAAACATTGCTCTACAATTCTACGCAGTTTAAAATGGTCTTCTATTTAAATGTCCAAAGATTCCGTCGATTCTTGCATCAATAAACATGAATGAAAATCTTTGAAATTATTATATTTAAATAATTTTGTAAGTTCTCAACTCAATTTAAGCATAGCAGTTTCTTAATATGTAATGTTATAAGTTATCTGAAATGAATATTATGAGCAAACAAACATTGCTCTACAATTCTACGCAGGTTAAAATGGTCTTCTATTTGAATATCCAAAGATTCCGTCGATTCTTGCATCAATAAACATGAATGAAAATCTATGAAATTATTATATTTAAATAATTTTGTAAGTTCTCAACTCAATTTAAGCATAGCAGTTTCTTAATATGTAATGTTATAAGTAATTTGAAATTGATATTATGAGTAAACAAACATTGCTCTATAATTCTACGCAGGTTAAAATGGTCTTCTATTTGAAAGTCCAAAAATTCCGTCGATTCTTGCATCAATAAACATAAATGAAAATCTATGAAATTATTATATTTAAATAATTTTGTAAGTTCTCAACTCAATTTAAGCATAGACGTTTCTTTAAATGCTATGCTCTATGTAATTTGAAGTTGATATTATGAGTAAACAAACATTGCTCCACAATTCTACGCAGGTTAAAATGGTCTTCTATTTGAAAGTCCAAAGATTCCGTCGATTCTTGCATCAATTAACATGAATGAAAATCTATGAAATTATATTATTTAAAAAACTTTGTAAGTTCTCAACTCAATTTAAGCATAGCAGTTTCTTAAAATGTAA
>ARYC01021052.1:0-16713 GCA_000711775.1 Oxytricha trifallax
AGCAGTTTTAACTCAAATGAAGACATTTAACTTTATGGCAGGAAATCTCTGGAAAAACACTATAGAATAATTAAAAAACAAAATTAATGTATTTTTCATAAACAGTTGTATTAGTTTTTGAATCTATGAAACTTATTTAGTCCTGTTTTCAACGTTATAAATATGATTTTTATTTAAAATCTTATATGTATATTCACAAAAAAATAAACAAGCTAAATTTTATTTCTTTTATGGGAAAAAATTAGAAAATATATTAATTTTAACCTGAATTTTAGTTTAACCCTTATAGTTATCTTAATTTAATTTATAAATCCGAAGTTAATATTATTTTATTTCTAAAGTATAACTTTGTCTGCTTGATATTAAGTACCAACATTTTATGCATATTAAGTTTGCTTATTTAAATCTGATAAGTAAAGCATAATAAAAATTATATAAAATAAATCATCTCAACGAGCTTATTTTTCTGCTTAATGCTTATGTATTAAATGCCCTCAAATATTTCTTTGAGAAAAAAAGGGGGGGGGGTGATCTTTCACAATATGAAAAATCTAATTCTTTATTTTATTAGATTTAATTCATAAATTGTATTAAATAAAAAATGACTCTTAAGAAATAAGAATACATGCAGAGTGCTTATAAAATTAATAAATAATCTAATAAGAGAAATTAAAAATGAAGGATACCAATGCTATTCATTTAATCTTAATTATTTTATATATTTTTTACTAAATAAAAAATATAAAATTTGGTGAACTGTTTAAGATAATAAAAGATAAAATTTTATCTTAAACGTATTTATTTTATGGGTTACTTATTGTTCTTAAAAAGATTATTCGAAGAAAAATATTTTCTTTTGGATAAATATTGCGAAAGTATTTTAATTTCATTTTATTATTTTTAAAGGTAGTATAATACTATCCCCAGAATTAAAACTCAAAATAAAATCAATAATTTTTGCAATTTTTATTTATAAATAATACATTTTTTACTTGCAAACTATAAATTTAAGACCGAAAAGATATAATTACTAGATTTATTTTGAATATATTTTCTAAATAAAAAATATACTCATATTATTTTGATCTTGTTTTATTTTCGTGTTTAATATTTAATATATTATTTTTTCCTTCTAAAGTTATAATAATTAATTTACTCGTTTTTTACTCTACAACTAGTTATATTGATGCTTAAAAGTTTTATAAGATATATATAATTATTTCAAAAATGCTTTATACCTGCACCTTTAACATAAATTTCAGCATTAACTCGCCTAAATTTACTATATTTGCAATATTAAAATATGATGTTATATAATATATAAAATCAAGCATGAATATTCATAATATAATTTATGGAATAAAACAATGAATATTATTAATAAATCTGTTTAGGAGATCAAAAATCTTTTTGTAAAAAGAATTATTTTTAATAAATTGTTTGCAAGAATTTATGATGGACAGTTGATATGAAATATTATACTATGCTTTCATAGCTGAAACAAATTATTTTATAAATAAGTGAGGAAGATTTTAAAAGTATTTTATTTATTATGAACAAATGTTGTAAAAGGAAGTTAGGTGCTATAAGATTTAGTAAAACTTCTGAGCAATATATAATATTACAATTTGTTAGATGGAATTCTCATATCTCTAATTGTCTTTTAAAATTTCAGGGTTTCAAAGAGAAAAGAGAGAGTATTACTCTTGTGGTACTTATTGAGTAAAGTTTTTCCAAAAAACTAATAAACTAAGTAATAATCATCTAATAGTGAATAACATATAATTCGAAGCCTACACAATATTCTATTGTTTAGGATTTTATAAATGTACATACTATATATATATATATATATATATATATATATATATATATATATTAGAAAATTATGTTCGATTTACTTATAAGCACACATCTTATCAATAACTTACTAGGACTTCAAGTTAATCTTTTACTCAAATTAGTTTTTAGAATCTTTACTCTTTATTTTAGTAATTGTTGGAACACTTTTCATACTCCTCACTACTTAGAAAAATCGTCCATAAATAAAGGATCTAACTTTAGAGTGTTAATTCTTTTAATAACTTGTATAGCGAGGTATTGTCATGCTTTTCTTATGAATCAACAACTATTAATTGTGCCTTATAGTTTGGCAAGTGACAGTAATACTTTCACTTAATATCTGAATAGCTTTTGGTCAGATTCGTTCTAACATGATTTGATCAGATTATCTAAAGTTAATATTTCAATTAAATCTTTATTTTTATCCACAATTTATTAAAGAAGCTAATGTGCGATGTTATAGTAACCTGATTTTAATTAATTTATTGTGGTGGCATATTAGCTGGATTCAGATACTCTGAACAATAAGCAATTAGCAATTATCGTTGGGTTTGACAGATGGTGAAAAAATCAAAAGAATGTAGTAAAAATCTAATAAAATTATCTGGCTGGATTAAGCTCCTGTATTAATTTCCCTAAAGCAATGAATAATCTATAAACATATTTTGATTTTTCATAGGATACAGCAATAAAGTATTTATAGTATTTTATGTGAGGCTCCTCAAGGTAAGTATAGTACTCTGTAATTTTGTCATTAAAGCATATCAGTAATTGTTTGGCTTAGTAGTATTAGGTTAGTTTTATTGTTGCTTTAATTTACTTTTTCATGATCTCAAGATGCTCAATAAATCGTTGAGTAGAATTAATTGAAATAAATATAAATTTTCTTTCTTATCTTGGTCTATTTTCATCAATTGCTATCACTAAAATAATTCCAATAAACAAATAAATTAATCATTATAAAGTATTTGCATTAAGTACTCCAATAATTTATAATTTCTTAATATTTAAACAACCTGATTGCTTCTCTATAAAAGTAACCCTTATACTTTTGAATAGCTTTTTATTTCATATTTAATTCTTTCTGTTCGTTACTTAAAATAATATTTTAAGATTTTTCTTAACTCTCTTCCTATTATTACACTTTACCTACTTCCATATTCGATAAACTTTATTAAAATTAATATCAAAGTCTATTTTTATTGATTCTATTTTTACATTAATATTAATAGTATTTGAAGTTTTTTCAATATTTTAAATAAATATTAATTAGTTCTAAGATTTATAATTTAAAAGTATGATCTATATTAATCTTTTATGCCAAAAAATTATTTGGAATAACTAACTTTTTATCGCAATAAATTGTTATATTATAACAAATTCAAAAATTGAATTTATTATGCTAAAATTTAAGCAAAATATCTATGCTCTATTTTACTCTTGCAATGCTGAAATTTTAATTTAGATTTATATTTTTAAAGAAATAATTGAATCTTACCATAATACTTTAAAAAATTAATAAACTGTATTTTATTAAAGTCTATCATCATCATTAAATATTAATATAGTATGATATTTATATTTTTAATTTTTTTTTTCACTAGTTGTTTTGAAATCAATTAAATTAAATATATTAAAATGAAAATTCGGAAATAATCAAATTAATCAATAAAATTTGAGATTTTTATATTCTAAAATAAAACTTAAAATTACAATAAACCTTCGAATTATCTTACAATATCAATCTATTAAAGAGTAGATTATAAAATTAAAACGTCTTAAAAGGACTATTGTGAATTATATTTCCGATTATGGCAATACATAATACTAAAAGAAGATCGTCTCTGTTTATTTTACTTAAATTTTCACTAAGATTACTTAAAAATTAATAAAAGCTGTGATCGAAAATTTATAGTCACAATTAAAAGATTTTTTTATTATCTATAAAAAAATTTAAAGGTAGGAACTTTATATCATTATGTTTTTCTTCTCATAATTTTAAATGAATAATTTATAAATTAACTAAATATACAGTAAAATTATATTTTAGAATTAAAATTTAATATAATAAGATTAGTAATAAATCTCATAAATTTATGATTTAATCAACATTAAAATATATTTATTTCAATTATTTTAAAAATAAATATCCTTTATAATCTGTTTTTTTAATATAGCTATACATTTATGTGAAAAATGCGTTTATTGAAATAGGAAATAATAAAAATAATATCAATTTTTTTTCATTTTAGTGAGTAAATACATTAGCTCATATTGCCATTCCAGATGAGTGTAGTCCAACAATGCTACTTCTGATTTATGCAGATTGGAGAGCTACCATTTTTTTCTTAAATTTTTTAAAAATTTATAAATACAAACTCTCTCTTTAATAAATTGTAATCCATGAATAAATTTGATTTATTCTGTAATATTTTTAAATTAATAGAGTTTTTTGTTGTTTTAGATTAACTAAACATATAAAAGTTAGCAATTATAAATAATAAATTTGAATTAACTAAATCTTATCATAATGGATTCAAAATAATAAAACCATCCTAACTAATTAATTATATTTTATTTTTATAACTAAGTTTTAGTTATGATTTCTGCAGATCAAATCAAAACTCTAATTAAAAATCAACATTTTTAAATATAATTAATAATAGTATTGTAGTAACATTTGAAAATTAATTATAATTAATATAAATCAAAAATCGTGGCAGTTAAAGTTGGCCAATTTAAACGATCTTGGGCTCATTCGATAGAGAATTTCAAATTAGCTGGACTTTACTAATGGCGGTACTATTTTATCTCATAGAGGGAGCGAGATAACTTCACTTTAATTAAACAATTTTAAATTAATTAAATTATACCCTAACAATAAAGTGAAGTTATCTCGCTCCCTCTATGAGATAAAATAGTACCGCCATTAGTAAAGTCCAGCTAATTTGAATTCTCTATCGAATGAGCCCAAGATCGTCCAATTTTGCCAACTTTAAATGCCACGATTTTGATTTATATTAATTATAATTAATTTTCAAATGTTACTACAATACTATAATTTAATATTATGTCATTAAAAGTTATTGATAAAAGTGATAATGAAGGGTTTTGGTTTTAATCTATAAAAATACTAATTTTTTTTAATAAATTTTATAATTATTAAACTGGTAGACTGACTTTTTCACCCATTTATAATATAGAGCTAAGAATTAAATAATTTTCAAAATATTTATTCCAGTTAGAATTGAAATATTATTATTTAATGGATTTATTTTTTTTAAATATTAAGATATTTTCGTTCAAAAATTAAATTAGTCATAAATTAAGATATATTTTACTCAATGCATTTTAGTAATTTAAAAATAACAAATCTAAATTAAGGTATGAGATAGACTAATTAGAAGTTATTTTTTTAAAAAATAACTAATATAAGTTTATTTACTGAAAATTATATTTAATGCTAAAAAGTGGAAAAAAAACACAAAAAGGGTAGTTAATAATAGATCATTATTAATTATTATAGGGAACTATAGACCATGTGTTCTTTATCAATGACATATCTTTCATACTTGTCATCTCGTTCAAAGCATTTATTTAATTAATAATTATTATCATATAGCAACAACAAGACTAGAGCTATGGTAATCCTAAGATTTTAATGATCAAAAGCCAGTGTTTGTCAGAGAGTTGACTGAAATATACGAATACTACAAAGATTAATCAATGACATATTACGTAGAAGAAAACTCAAGCAATCCCTTTGAAATAAATTCTTTTTTAGTATATTTTCTTATTTTGGAGCGCCATCTGATAGTAAATTACAATTTTTTGGTCTTATTTTTATAATAATACAATAATAGCTCCAAGGTTACTCCATTATGTGAAGACTAAAACTTATTGAAAGATTATCAGTTGTAATGCATGGGTGTGAGGAGACTTCCAAACAATTTATACTATAAATCTAGAAGGATTAACTCCTCTTGCTTTTTGTTAAATGTCAAAGCATACTTTCCAACAGCAACTGAAGATTATAAGCTAAACAAATTTAACGATGAATTTGATTATTCTGGAGATGAAGACTTCAAAACTTGTCATGTATTTCAAATTACATTAGATGATATTAATAAGTAACATTTAATTAAAAAATAATATTAATAATTATAAAAATTACAATTGCTCTCAAAAAGCGAAAGAATTCAATTAATTGAGGGAAAAAAGTTATTGCACTGAAAAGTATTTCTTTTTTTTCCTTCTATATATAAATATATAAATAAACAAATCTTCATGAAAAATGTATTTTATTTAATTTGAAATAATTTATAATTAATATTTTATTGTTATCGACAATATTTTTAAATTTAATTAAATGTTGATGATATCCAGTTAATTAGTTCAATAGATATGGAAACTTTTGATTTGCTTATTCTTTAGACAGGAAAGATAAAGAAAAGTTTGAAATAAAAACAAACTCAATTTGTGTTATTGCTATCGATCATTTAATTGGGAAGATTACATAAAGTAAATAGAAGTAATTAATATAAATTATAGTGAGTTTAGGTAATAATTCACTGTTTTCGTTATAATTTTAAATTAATTTTATTATTAATTTCAATTCTATAATACATCAGAAAATAACCAGATAGTTATAATCAGATAGTTTTATACTTTAATTTTTGGGCATCCATCTCAATCTATTCTAGGAACTTACTCCATATACTGAACAGATTAAGCCCCGTGCTTGTTCACCAATTGCTTAATGAAAAGGTCTAATGTGGTCTTTCGCTACTTCGTGTCTTACCTAATCTTACTTTTCTTAGACTACTTTCAACTAATTGCCATATTTCAGATAAAACCCCCTTTTAGATATAGACTTATTGTTTGATATTAACTAGGGGAGGAAACCATGAAAGAAACTCTACTGAAGATTTCTTAAATTATTTAGATCTCACTTTTTCTTCAGTAAATAGAGTCCAATCTGAGATCCAAGTGGTCAGCCAATTGACTCCTACTCTATCCTTGAAGAGCTCAATCCCAAGTTGCAAAGATAGACGAATCATTCAGTTTTAATACGACATTAATGATTAACGGTCTACGGTTCCCCCTAAACCATTTCCTAACATATTTTGAGGAGGTCCTCAAATCCGGTAGTCATCTAATAAAAGCCTAGTGCCTTCACGGTTTCGAACTCCGTGGAACCCAAATTCATCGAAATATACCTCCCAACATACCAGTAGGTCGAAACGTATCCCTTCAATAGAATGATTGAAAATATGAAACTCTTTATCCTCATAGATTAATTCTTCATATAATGTTTAAATGCTATTATTTTTCTCCATTTGTATTAAAATTAGATTTAAAATATTTTTAAATTAAAGAAAGTTACATTAAACGAAATCTTTATTGTTAATATTTTATTTTTAAAATAATTTTAATCTGTTTTTTAATCTATAATCTGAAATATATAATACCAAAACATCACGAAAATCAAATATAATTGTAAATAATAAATCATAATTTAATTATATTTGAATATTTGATAAGAGTTAGCAGAGGTATCTCTTTCAAGGGAGTCAGCAAAATAATTTATAACTAACATATTATATATTTTCAAAAATAACTTCCACTAATTTGTAACAATTTATTTTTTACTTAATTTTCGCAAATATTTTTTAATTATCAATAATTAACACAACTGGAGATGATTACAAAGCTTATAAGTATTTCTTGACTCCAAATGAACATTTCTCACCTGTATTTTTTATTTTTACTAGAATATTTAGAATAATTAGCTTTTAATTATTTAATTAAATACTATATTTATTTTATTTATGTACTAAAACATTCTGCACTTCATAACAAAATGATTTGAATTAGAAATATATAAGCATCTTCGAATCACCTTATTAAAACTATATTATAAATATTTTCATTATATAACTCCTAAATATTAAATCTTTATTCAAAATTACCTGACAAATAAAATATGTGAAATTTACAATTTTAAATTAAAACAAAATATTTCAATGAATTTTATTAGTAAACATGAACTTAAGTAATATATTAATAAAATGTTAAATTAAATTATTCAAATGTTTCTAATTAAATTAAATGAAAATAATAAAATAAATTATTACCGTTATTACAGATTCTAATAAATTTCTGGTAAGAAGAATTACTTCATTGGAGTAATAAAAAGTTATTTATTTTAATTATTTTAAGTAATAGACATTTAACAGCTCAACTTTGATGATAGCAGTGAACAATTCATTCTTTTATTTTAAAGTATAATAAATAACAATTTTCATTCACTAATTGAAAATATATGAACCTAGTGACTTCGAAATTTACTTTAAAATTGTTAAATGCATGCCGATATTAAAGAATTACAATTCAATTCTTTACACTGGATAATTTAAAACATCACTCAGAGTTTCCCCTCATTCGAATTAATATGATGATATTGATTGGTATGCTCACAGGTTAAGATATATTCCCTTAGATATTGTAAATGTTGAAAAATAGATATGTAAATTGGCGAAATTATAGCTATAGAAAAGTTTACTTAGAAATTTTAGATTTTATTTTTAATAAATATTTGAAGTCACCTAAATATCCTATAGAACATAAAGTTTTTGTACATTTTAATTCATTTTCAGCAAATCTATTTTTAATTGAATGAGCTATCTAGAGCAATTTAAAAAAATGCAAGAAAATATTTAACTATTTAATAATGGCCTAAGTTATTAATTTAAATTTACAAATTGGAATATTCTTATAATTCCCTAACAACAAAGATTTTTATAGTAAAAATTCCATCAATCACAATAAGTTTATCAAGCAAGATAATCAACATAATAAACTTATTAAATAATTACTTAAATTTGAAATCAATTTTTGTAAATCTTATTAAACATGTTGAAGTTTCTTTGAATTTGCTATATTCAATTAACTTAATGAATTTAGAATAAAAAATCAGATAGATTTCATTGTCTCTAAAGGGAAACTTCGTCAATCAAAATATATTATAACATTTTATTAATTTTAATACTAATAAATTTATAATGTATTTATGAATCTATAGATAATTGAAAATAAGAAGGAAGATGATAAAATAAAAAAATAAGCTCATGTTGGTATTGTAAATTAGAGGTATTATAAAATACCATTTTTTTCCTTTTTTATTTATGTTTTAATTTAAACAATAGAGATGTTTTTTTATTATTTAAAATCATTTAAAAATATAATGAAAAATTTTAAAATACACTTTCATTTAAATTTTATGCTTTAGTTAGAAATTAACTTATAAAGGAACAGGTCAAATTGTATTGATAGTATTATAATGATATTGTGCTAATAAATTTAATTTTGATTTAACTTATAGACTTTAACTTTCATAATATTTATAAAGATTGTAAATTATTTTTTCGATAAATTTGGTTAAATAAAAATACTCATATTTTATGAAAATAGTTATGCATATAAAATTCATGCTATTTATTTCATAAAAAAACTGAGTGCACAATTTCATGAAATACTATAAGTTTTTAAGATTTGTCTTAGTGAAGCTTTTATTGAAATAAATAAGTAAAACTTGTTGATGATATGGTTAAATCAAGCAATAATGAAAATAAAATATTTGAAGTAAATTTTAAATTCAAAACCTAAGATAAAGTGTTTAAGAATTGTATTAAATTAATACCAGAATGATATTCCTATAATAATAAATTAAAATCTATCTTTCTCAAATAAATTTATAACTACTTAATCGATTAAAATAAATTTTATAAATAGAATTTAAAATATAGTAAAACCTGTGTGTTAAGATAATAAATATTAAGTAGCATAAGTTAATCATTATGGAATCCAAAGATATGAATAGATCAAACTCTTAGAATTTATTTTATTTTTTAGAACTTGGTTTAATAATGATATCTCAAAATAAGATCTAATCATTAAGTGTTCTGACCGAGACCCCCTCCTAACCCTAACGCTTACCTCCACTCTAACGTTTGACCTATCTCCAATTCTTTTACTTGAATTACTTTCTTGCATTCTCAAATATCCTATTTTTAAAAAAATAATGTTACTAAAAAGGTTCTATAGCTTAGTAAAACCCCAAGAGTAATTTTTTGAATTAAATTGAATTTTAATTAAAAATAAATATAGTATTTTTATTATTATAAGAATTTGGTAGCTTTCCGTTAAATTAAATAAGTACTAATATATATATATATATATATATAGATTAGCCTACTATTAAAATCAAAAATCTACCAACTTTTGAGGCCTGATCTAATTAAAATTTATTTTTATATATTAAGCCTTAATAATTATTATATCAACACCCTAGTCCAAACAAAGAAACTGAGCCCTGATAATTAAGTGTCTCATAGAATCATAATACCCTTCCTGTCCTCCCCATCGGTGGAGCTGACACCCCAACCTATGCCCGCCCACCTTCCGGGCCCAAATAGAGCCATAACTCGTACATGAGATAGCCATCTTTGAGACCAGGCCCCGATGCCTGCTTGACGCATGTCGACCTTCCAGAGATCCAAAAGAGATGCATGACATTGTGAGAACAATCTTTGGGCACAGTGTAATCACCCACTACTAGGAGATGATGGACAGTACTATAGAACTACGACTCTCTGTGTGCAAGCCGCCCTTTCACAGAGCTGCCACTTATCGAAAAGAGGTGGCACATGACGAGACGAGGAGTAGACCCTTAGAATAAGAGTAGCAGTACCTAATAGTGAGGACGCAACCGATATCGGAGGTGGGGGCCTTCTAGACGACCTATAGGATAGAACCCAAACGGCTCTATTGCGAAACCCCAAAGACCAGACATGCGACTCTCTACAGACCAGATGGAGCGGATGCCATCACTGGATGAAGGATATTAATGTGCCGATATCTTGCCTAAGTCCTCATAAGTCGACTGCCTGTCCCCAGAACTACATCAGTAGCAACAGGCTACTAAAGAAAATACAATAACCTAAGAATTAAGGAATAAATCATTAAAGGGGACCAAAATAACCCAAAGAAACCAAGAGAACCATAGAAATAGAGTCAAATGAATCAATGAAAAAGAGCTCCAGGTGATGTATGTGGGGGCCTCCCTCGATCAGTGGCAAACACACCCTTACGGATTTTCCCCTGGTGCTATCAGGATTTCATTTAGAGAATTCATCTTAACTTGAGAATGAAAATTGATTGGCGCTTAACGCTTCTCCACCACAATATCAATCATTCTTGCTATCATGATCCACTCAGGAAGAATGACATTTAAGGCACCCTGGGAGACTATAAGTTCTAACCCCTAATTTGTGACATGAGGTAGATCCCGGAGCCTTCACCTATTCCTTTGTCGCTCTCAAGCACCTGAGCCTCTTGGAGGTCTGATTAAGGGTTAGTTTTTTTTAC
The DNA here is from genome assembly GCA_000711775.1 of Oxytricha trifallax. Taxonomy (NCBI): domain Eukaryota; phylum Ciliophora; class Spirotrichea; order Sporadotrichida; family Oxytrichidae; genus Oxytricha; species Oxytricha trifallax. Next base: position 11,272 of record ARYC01021052.1, read on the forward strand.
CAATTACTATTGGGGTTCAATCAAATAATTAAATTAATATGTATATTTTATATATAATTATAGGGAAAAAGTAAATAAGGCGCAACAACTTCGCCAGGGCGTGATTTCTGAGCCCCAAACACATTGATCCCTCCTAATATTGAAATGGCTATCGAATGGATCTAATTTCGCCTCACTGGGACCACTTTTTTCTTAAAACTCCATTGAAAAAAAGTCTAGCCATTTTAGGTAAGTTTTAAAATTTGATCGTTTAATAATTTATATTAAGGGTTTAATTTTGGTTTAAATAGCTGCTCTATTTTAATTAATTAAAATTAAAACATTAAAACTTAAATTCGATTATAGAAAATGGAGTTCTCCTACCGTACTAGACCCTATGATGAAGGCCCACGCCCAGAATCGCCAAGATCATCTCATTCTATGATAAGATCCTCACCAAGCAATTCATCCCTCCCTTCGACAGCATTAGGGAAGTGGTAATGGCCGCTTCTCAGGGTCACGAGGAGGTCGAGGAGGCATAACATTAATTCCTTGATATATCTCCCACATTCAAGTAAAGGCTTCTGCAGAGTACCCTAAGACACAGCTCCATAAGGGAGGTTTTGGCGCTTGCCTACATTCATTATTTTAGATTCCAGTTAAAAATCTTAAAGTAGTTAATTATCATCTCTTGTTAAATTATTTATATAAACTTGCTCCAACCTCTTTGATCTTAGTTGTCTGATCCTCATTAATTAATATTTTCCTTATAATTATCTCTAATTTACTACATAGAGCCTTTGTTTTTAAATATTCTTCAAGATTTTTCTTTAGATTTTACTTCTTTTTTATCATTTTTTTAAATACTTTCTTGTCTGTCAAGGTTTCTACAATAATTAATCCAAATGCATAAATGTCCCAGAAATATGATCCACTTGAAATCTGCAAAGCTGAGTTGATATATGGATTTTGTGGATTAGCTTTAGAGTTTGATTAATCGTTTGAGTAAATTGCAAAATTATAATTTCCTAAGAATACCTGAAAGTCATCATTTAATTATATGAGTATATTTTCAGGTTTGATATCTCTATGACAAATTTAATTCTCATGTAATTCCTTCAAGCCTTCATAAATTCCAAATAATCCCAGTTCAAGTTGTTCTTTTACATATTTTTCCTTAAGAATTTCTTTAAAATTAGTTTCATAATTTCTTGATATTTATACCATCTCATCTTCTTCAACTTAAATTCCAAGAATGGTGTTCTAGTATTATAATTTCATTTTTGTGAAACATGATTTGAATCTAAACTCATTCCATATCTATTATCTAAGCTCAGAATTTGACTTTAATTCTTCAAGACTAAATATTTTAACAACATAGTCCATTTGTTTGATTTCTTTTTCAAGTTTTGAATTTTTTTCTACTAATATTCCAATCTTACTTGATTCTGAAATTATATATTCTATATCTTTGAAAAGACTTTCATTAAGCAATTTATTTAATTATTTTTCTTAAAACTTATAATCTTCAGATTCACTGTTATGATTGAGGAAATCCATCGAGTCAGTGGTTATTATTTACTGATTTTAATTATGATTGTTGTTTTATTCATCATTAAACAGTTAGATTTTCAATTATTCAAAATAATCAATTTCTATTTATCTATTATTAAAATCTTGTAATGTCTTGAAAGATTCCTGGACTTCATTTTTTAATAGTAACTAAATTAATTTTTTAAAAATATTAAACTTACATTAATTCTAATTCCATGGGAGTCTAACTACTTCTTTGTATGAGTCAATAAATGTTTTATCAAAGAGTCTCTAAGCTCACAAGGTTGAAAACTACAATTTTATATTTGACAATTATACTTCCCATTTAATTTGGTAAATTTCTGAAATTTATTGGGTTTTTTAAGATGTCTATGCTGGCATGTTCTGAATTCTCTCGGAGTTCTGTATTTCTTACAAGTCTCACACAATATTAGATTTTTTTGGTCATTCAGTTTAATCTGGATTTTTATTGGTCTGCTAACACCATTTTATAAATTTTTCATTATTAAATTCGTAGTCTCTTACATCGTTTAAATCATTATATCGCTTCTTTTCGCTGTTGATAATTTGCTATTGCCTAGTAGGTTGGCTTATTTTTTCAATTCTAAACATTTTAACGAATATGATGAAGTTTTGTTAATGATTGTATAGTTGATAAATTAAAAAACTTATTAAATTAATTTGATAATTATAATATTATTTGGATGCATCACCAAATTTATAAAAGTTGGTGATGCATCACCAACTTTTTAAATGTTGGTGACGCATCGTAAAAATTAATATAATTAACTTCTAAATTTAATCATCATAGTATAGTATAATTTCTATTAAATTTAAATAGAAATATAGGAACAAGTTTTTTGCAGTTAATCTTATAATTCACTTTTGTTTAAGTTTTAATTCTCAATGTTACATGATTGCCTAAACCACTCTGTGGCCTGTTTATAATAATTCATGAACTCTTCAACAATTAGTTAGTGTAGAATATTAATTAAGGATTCTTAATAATATCAAACATAATTATCAATAATTGTAATTATTTATATAAGTACTTCCTGAGTCTGCAACAAAATAAAATTAGTAACATTATAATAATTTATCATCCACAAGATGGAGGGCTAAGCCCTATAAAAGAATATTCTAAAAATATTTTTCTGTAATTATTAATTTAATCACAATTAATGACAAATTTAGTTGGAATAGAAGGAATTGAGGAAGTAAAGTAGGGCGATGTCAAAGTTGAAGATGCAAGATCTTTTTAGGGGAAGTTGACATCAAAGTACGATTGGTACACCTTTCTCAAATTTCATTGTAATATATTCTTATTCTCATTTATAATTTAGAGGGCTACTGCCTCCCATAATATAAAAACACATCTATGAGATTTATTAAAGATTATTTACAAGGTACTAAATTCTTAATAAAATAAAAAGATATCATTGATATGCAAGTTCCTCACTACTCTGAACTCAAGATTGAGAATATTCTCAATTAAATTAAAAATAATAATAATATTCTCAGACACCTAAATTACTATTAAGATGATAAAAAGTTGCCTGAAAGAGACTTTTTTTTTAAAATTGTTGGAACTTTGGAGTCAAAGTATTTGCAAGATTTAATTTAAGGGTAAAACAGATTAAGGAATTAAAGTGAGTTGAATTATTAACAAGAAGAGGCAATAGCAATTAAAGATGAAATATATCAGGCTATACAGTAGGAACCCTTCTTCACCAGTAATATTAAACTTATATTTAATTTAAATTATTAGAACACAAAGGGAGAGGCACTGCATTGTTGAAAGTCTAATCAAAATCAAAAAGATAAATGACAAAAAAAAGAAAATAATATGAATTATAAATTGATTACAAGACTGGCTAAAATCAGAATGAAATGCAACAATTCGATAATAATAATCCATCAGAGAGATAGGGAAGCGGCAAATAATTTTAATTTAATATTTGATATTGTTTAATTAATTAACATAATTATTAAAATTATACTTTTCACTCAGATTGCTTGTCCCTTATATATTGCTCTAATATTTAATAATATCTTGCAATAATTAATTAAATTTATTCTTTAGAAACATGTTCTATAGAATCGTTAACTATATCTAAGTGCCTCTTTTAAGTAAATTTAAAGTTTAGTTTTTAAAGTAAAAACCTATACCTTCTTTTTACTAATGAGAAAAATTCTTCTATGCAATGATATTGTGATGAGTACGGAGCATTAAATATTATTTTCCATTTATTTTATTTAATAAAATTTTGTACTTCCTTCGATTTGTGCATATATAGATTATCCATAAATAATGTTATTTCTTGACCTTAGTAGTAATAGCTCAGGCCTCTTAAACACTCTAGAAAATCTTACTTTTTAATTGATTTTGTTTATGATTAATAATATTCCAACCCGAAGTCTTAACTTATACATACTGCTACTGCTATTGTTGAATGTTTTATTCCTTGTTATTCCAATTCGACATTATTATATTTATTGGACCAAGCTCGAAATTGTTAGCTATAGGGTTTGAAAATAGTCTCATTATGAATATAATTTTTTAATTAGATACTTCGATACTCAAGAGCTATTAAAATATTTATAATCTTTCATCTTATATCATTAAAATTTTCTACTAAGTAAGGTGATATCTTTTCTCCACCTTCTTAAGCTTTATTCCTAATTTTTTATAAAATTTGCGCAATTAATATGGAGTTATTATTATTCCTTCAAATTTATTATTAAACAAGTCGACCCTTGCTCTGATCGAGAGATGCTACTGATTTTATAATTGCTATTATGAAGTTAAGAATTCTTATTGCTGTATATTTAATTATTCATAAATACTTTTTTTATTTTATTACTATATTAACTTTCCCTCAGCTTTCAACAAGCAGATCTTTCTGATTATACTTTTTGGTATATTCATAATTTTTGAGATTTATTAATAAGTCTCATATACTGAAGACTCTGTTGTAGGGGACTTTGTATGATACCGAAGAAGTAAAATTGAATCAATAATATTATTGGGAACATCAATAGCTTTCATATTCTTCTAGTTTATTATTTAATTATAATATTATTAAAGATATAATTTTTAACAAGAACCTAAAAGAGGGATTCAAGATAGAGATACATCTTCCTGATTAGGGATTGGAAGAGCAGCTTCTAAAAACTAGGATGGTTCTGTTAAAATAGATTTGAAGAAATATATTTTCACTTTCTACCCATTTTATAATTATCCTAATGGGGTATCACTTTTTAACAATACAACTATTAATACCTAATACTTACTTAATTATTTCTTTTACGATTCTCTAAAATATTACTTTTGGAGTTTTAATTGGTTTACTTTTTTTATTTCTTGCTTCAATAAATTATAAATAGATGCGAAATAGCAATTATTAATGATAAAAACTTTTGTTCAAATATAAAATACTCTTATTTGAAGGAATACCCAACTTAAATTAATTAAATCAAGCTAAATGATTATAATATTATAATTTTTAAAGAATTACATATTAAGTAAAATTAATTTTTAAGATTAACAAATTCAAATCTCTATATACCATATTATAACAATAAATTGAAAAAAAATGAATTTGAAATTATTAATTGTATACTTAAGTACACTTTGTCTATAAAAAATTATAAATTAAGATTTTATATAAAATCATTTTTAATATAAATAAGAATTTAATTAATTATGAATTTATCAATTATAAATGAAATGGTTTTAACATAAATAATTTTTCATTAGAATATTAAAAATAAAATCTAAGTTCAATTATTTTTCTTTTTTGTAAGTAATAAGACTGCTCCTATAGCCATCCCTGAAGCAAGTAGACCAACACCCAGTGCTTACAAAATTGAACTTCTGTTTTGAGCAGATTAAAGTGTTATCAACTT
>ARYC01021053.1:0-30542 GCA_000711775.1 Oxytricha trifallax
TTTTACCAATTACTATTGGGGTTCAATCAAATAATTAAATTAATATGTATATTTTATATATAATTATAGGGAAAAAGTAAATAAGGCGCAACAACTTCGCCAGGGCGTGATTTCTGAGCCCCAAACACATTGATCCCTCCTAATATTGAAATGGCTATCGAATGGATCTAATTTCGCCTCACTGGGACCACTTTTTTCTTAAAACTCCATTGAAAAAAAGTCTAGCCATTTTAGGTAAGTTTTAAAATTTGATCGTTTAATAATTTATATTAAGGGTTTAATTTTGGTTTAAATAGCTGCTCTATTTTAATTAATTAAAATTAAAACATTAAAACTTAAATTCGATTATAGAAAATGGAGTTCTCCTACCGTACTAGACCCTATGATGAAGGCCCACGCCCAGAATCGCCAAGATCATCTCATTCTATGATAAGATCCTCACCAAGCAATTCATCCCTCCCTTCGACAGCATTAGGGAAGTGGTAATGGCCGCTTCTCAGGGTCACGAGGAGGTCGAGGAGGCATAACATTAATTCCTTGATATATCTCCCACATTCAAGTAAAGGCTTCTGCAGAGTACCCTAAGACACAGCTCCATAAGGGAGGTTTTGGCGCTTGCCTACATTCATTATTTTAGATTCCAGTTAAAAATCTTAAAGTAGTTAATTATCATCTCTTGTTAAATTATTTATATAAACTTGCTCCAACCTCTTTGATCTTAGTTGTCTGATCCTCATTAATTAATATTTTCCTTATAATTATCTCTAATTTACTACATAGAGCCTTTGTTTTTAAATATTCTTCAAGATTTTTCTTTAGATTTTACTTCTTTTTTATCATTTTTTTAAATACTTTCTTGTCTGTCAAGGTTTCTACAATAATTAATCCAAATGCATAAATGTCCCAGAAATATGATCCACTTGAAATCTGCAAAGCTGAGTTGATATATGGATTTTGTGGATTAGCTTTAGAGTTTGATTAATCGTTTGAGTAAATTGCAAAATTATAATTTCCTAAGAATACCTGAAAGTCATCATTTAATTATATGAGTATATTTTCAGGTTTGATATCTCTATGACAAATTTAATTCTCATGTAATTCCTTCAAGCCTTCATAAATTCCAAATAATCCCAGTTCAAGTTGTTCTTTTACATATTTTTCCTTAAGAATTTCTTTAAAATTAGTTTCATAATTTCTTGATATTTATACCATCTCATCTTCTTCAACTTAAATTCCAAGAATGGTGTTCTAGTATTATAATTTCATTTTTGTGAAACATGATTTGAATCTAAACTCATTCCATATCTATTATCTAAGCTCAGAATTTGACTTTAATTCTTCAAGACTAAATATTTTAACAACATAGTCCATTTGTTTGATTTCTTTTTCAAGTTTTGAATTTTTTTCTACTAATATTCCAATCTTACTTGATTCTGAAATTATATATTCTATATCTTTGAAAAGACTTTCATTAAGCAATTTATTTAATTATTTTTCTTAAAACTTATAATCTTCAGATTCACTGTTATGATTGAGGAAATCCATCGAGTCAGTGGTTATTATTTACTGATTTTAATTATGATTGTTGTTTTATTCATCATTAAACAGTTAGATTTTCAATTATTCAAAATAATCAATTTCTATTTATCTATTATTAAAATCTTGTAATGTCTTGAAAGATTCCTGGACTTCATTTTTTAATAGTAACTAAATTAATTTTTTAAAAATATTAAACTTACATTAATTCTAATTCCATGGGAGTCTAACTACTTCTTTGTATGAGTCAATAAATGTTTTATCAAAGAGTCTCTAAGCTCACAAGGTTGAAAACTACAATTTTATATTTGACAATTATACTTCCCATTTAATTTGGTAAATTTCTGAAATTTATTGGGTTTTTTAAGATGTCTATGCTGGCATGTTCTGAATTCTCTCGGAGTTCTGTATTTCTTACAAGTCTCACACAATATTAGATTTTTTTGGTCATTCAGTTTAATCTGGATTTTTATTGGTCTGCTAACACCATTTTATAAATTTTTCATTATTAAATTCGTAGTCTCTTACATCGTTTAAATCATTATATCGCTTCTTTTCGCTGTTGATAATTTGCTATTGCCTAGTAGGTTGGCTTATTTTTTCAATTCTAAACATTTTAACGAATATGATGAAGTTTTGTTAATGATTGTATAGTTGATAAATTAAAAAACTTATTAAATTAATTTGATAATTATAATATTATTTGGATGCATCACCAAATTTATAAAAGTTGGTGATGCATCACCAACTTTTAAATGTTGGTGACGCATCGTAAAAATTAATATAATTAACTTCTAAATTTAATCATCATAGTATAGTATAATTTCTATTAAATTTAAATAGAAATATAGGAACAAGTTTTTTGCAGTTAATCTTATAATTCACTTTTGTTTAAGTTTTAATTCTCAATGTTACATGATTGCCTAAACCACTCTGTGGCCTGTTTATAATAATTCATGAACTCTTCAACAATTAGTTAGTGTAGAATATTAATTAAGGATTCTTAATAATATCAAACATAATTATCAATAATTGTAATTATTTATATAAGTACTTCCTGAGTCTGCAACAAAATAAAATTAGTAACATTATAATAATTTATCATCCACAAGATGGAGGGCTAAGCCCTATAAAAGAATATTCTAAAAATATTTTTCTGTAATTATTAATTTAATCACAATTAATGACAAATTTAGTTGGAATAGAAGGAATTGAGGAAGTAAAGTAGGGCGATGTCAAAGTTGAAGATGCAAGATCTTTTTAGGGGAAGTTGACATCAAAGTACGATTGGTACACCTTTCTCAAATTTCATTGTAATATATTCTTATTCTCATTTATAATTTAGAGGGCTACTGCCTCCCATAATATAAAAACACATCTATGAGATTTATTAAAGATTATTTACAAGGTACTAAATTCTTAATAAAATAAAAAGATATCATTGATATGCAAGTTCCTCACTACTCTGAACTCAAGATTGAGAATATTCTCAATTAAATTAAAAATAATAATAATATTCTCAGACACCTAAATTACTATTAAGATGATAAAAAGTTGCCTGAAAGAGACTTTTTTTTTAAAATTGTTGGAACTTTGGAGTCAAAGTATTTGCAAGATTTAATTTAAGGGTAAAACAGATTAAGGAATTAAAGTGAGTTGAATTATTAACAAGAAGAGGCAATAGCAATTAAAGATGAAATATATCAGGCTATACAGTAGGAACCCTTCTTCACCAGTAATATTAAACTTATATTTAATTTAAAATTATTAGAACACAAAGGGAGAGGCACTGCATTGTTGAAAGTCTAATCAAAATCAAAAAGATAAATGACAAAAAAAAGAAAATAATATGAATTATAAATTGATTACAAGACTGGCTAAAATCAGAATGAAATGCAACAATTCGATAATAATAATCCATCAGAGAGATAGGGAAGCGGCAAATAATTTTAATTTAATATTTGATATTGTTTAATTAATTAACATAATTATTAAAATTATACTTTTCACTCAGATTGCTTGTCCCTTATATATTGCTCTAATATTTAATAATATCTTGCAATAATTAATTAAATTTATTCTTTAGAAACATGTTCTATAGAATCGTTAACTATATCTAAGTGCCTCTTTTAAGTAAATTTAAAGTTTAGTTTTTAAAGTAAAAACCTATACCTTCTTTTTACTAATGAGAAAAATTCTTCTATGCAATGATATTGTGATGAGTACGGAGCATTAAATATTATTTTCCATTTATTTTATTTAATAAAATTTTGTACTTCCTTCGATTTGTGCATATATAGATTATCCATAAATAATGTTATTTCTTGACCTTAGTAGTAATAGCTCAGGCCTCTTAAACACTCTAGAAAATCTTACTTTTTAATTGATTTTGTTTATGATTAATAATATTCCAACCCGAAGTCTTAACTTATACATACTGCTACTGCTATTGTTGAATGTTTTATTCCTTGTTATTCCAATTCGACATTATTATATTTATTGGACCAAGCTCGAAATTGTTAGCTATAGGGTTTGAAAATAGTCTCATCTATGAATATAATTTTTTAATTAGATTCTTTGATGCTCAAGAGCTATTAAAATTTTTATAATCTTTCATCTTATATCTTTATAATTTTCTACTAAGTGAGGTGATATCTTTTCTTCACCTTTTTAAGCTTTATTCCTAATTTTTTATAAAATTTGCGCAATTAATATGGAGTTATTATTATTCCTTCAAATTTATTATTAAACAAGTCGACCCTTGCTCTGATCGAGAGATGCTACTGATTTTATAATTGCTATTATGAAGTTAAGAATTCTTATTGCTGTATATTTAATTATTCATAAATGCTTTTTTTATTTTATTACTATATTAACTTTCCCTCAGCTTTCAACAAGCAGATCTTTCTGATTATACTTTTTGGTATATTCATAATTTTTGAGATTTATTAATAAGTCTCATATACTGAAGACTCTGTTGTAGGGGACTTTGTATGATACCGAAGAAGTAAAATTGAATCAATAATATTATTGGGAACATCAATAGCTTTCATATTCTTCTAGTTTATTATTTAATTATAATATTATTAAAGATATAATTTTTAACAAGAACCTAAAAGAGGATTCAAGATAGAGATACATCTTCCTGATTAGGGATTGGAAGAGCAGCTTCTAAAAACTAGGATGGTTCTGTTAAAATAGATTTGAAGAAATATATTTTCACTTTCTACCCATTTTATAATTCTCCTAATGGGGTATCACTTTTTAGCAATACAACTATTAATACCTAATACTTACTTAATTATTTCTTTTACGATTCTCTAAAATATTACTTTTGGAGTTTTAATTGGTTTACTTTTTTTATTTCTTGCTTCAATAAATTTTAAATAGGTGCGAAATAGCAATTATTAATGATAAAAACTTTTGTTCAAATATAAAATACTCTTATTTGAAGGAATACCCAACTTAAATTAATTAAATCAAGCTAAATGATTATAATATTATAATTTTTAAAGAATTACATATTAAGTAAAATTAATTTTTAAGATTAACAAATTCAAATCTCTATATACCATATTATAACAATAAATTGAAAAAAAATGAATTTGAAATTATTAATTGTATACTTAAGTACACTTTGTCTATAAAAAATTATAAATTAAGATTTTATATAAAATCATTTTTAATATAAATAAGAATTTAATTAATTATGAATTTATCAATTATAAATGAAATGGTTTTAACATAAATAATTTTTCATTAGAATATTAAAAATAAAATCTAAGTTCAATTATTTTTCTTTTTTGTAAGTAATAAGACTGCTCCTATAGCCATCCCTGAAGCAAGTAGACCAACACCCAGTGCTTACAAAATTGAACTTCTGTTTTGAGCAGATTAAAGTGTTATCAACTTTTTCTTAAATTTATAATTAAATTTACATGTGCAATTATTTCTTGACTTCATCAGCTTGAATGTACATCAATTTAAATTAGTGTTGCTTTGCAATGTTTATGGCCTCTTCTATTTCCTTAAGAACCATTTCATATTAAGTAGAATCGAATTTCCCAAAGTCCAAAAGTATGTTATAACGAATCATTTTGAATTAGGGTTCAGCTAATGCAATATCTTAATTTGTTAGTTTTAATAGATCTGAGTATTCAATAGCTTTCTCTATATGTTAAAAAAAGATAATTTTAAAGAAAAAACAAAAATATTAATTTGATATTGTTCAAAATTAAATAGTTTTTTTAGAAAAAAAAAACATTATAAGAATTATAAAATTGATATGAAATAAATATGTTGAATTTTTTAAACGTACTATGAATGACATAAAGCCAAATATTAATGACAGTGAATACTGATGATGGATATTATTTAAATTAATTCTGATAAATTAAAGATAATATTTCAAATTATTTATTATTTTAATTCCAAGACTCCATTTAAAATGATTTTATGGCAAAAAGATTTTCAATAAACAAATAATTTCCCTTTATTTATATATATTTTGTTAAATAGTAGTAAAAGTTAATTAATATTTTAGACATTACATCTTACTGTCTATAAGGTTTTAATCAAAAATATAATATATTTTTATGATTTTCAAATTGTTTTAATTAAAATATAATTTAAATCAATAAGAATAATTAAAAGTTAGAAGATTTAATCATTATCGAGTCGATATAAGTACTCATCGCATTTCTCAATGCATTAAAAACAAAGAAATATCAATTTTGATATAAAAAATTTACGATAATTTAAATTTTCAAATATAATATTTACTCTATTATAAATATAAATCAATATTATTTCAATTGATTTGAGTTTATATTCTTGATCTTTTTAAATTGAATAGAGAATGAATAATTATATATGATATATTAAATATACTTATCTTTTATTTAAGAATAATCGATAAAAGATTTTATTTGTAATATTTCATATAAAAATTAAAAGTAAAATTATATGGGAAATATTATTAATTTTATAAAATATTTAGATAAATAATAAGAATGTCTATAAGTTTTGAAATATCAAGAGTATACAGATATTATATAATTGTTTTATATAGTTTGAATATAATAGAATTATAAAAAAAATAATTTAAATTAATGTAATAAGCTTATTTTAAATTCAAACAATATTCTACTTACTCATATTGTTTCAGGGTTAGCAAATTTATTATTTAATTTATAGCAGTAAGATAAATCTGGTATAAATTTATAGAAATTACTTATCTTTTGCTTTGATAACTTGTTCTCACCGACACCCCTACCCCTCCCCTACACCTTGCACACCGACACCCCTACCCCACCCCTACCCCTCCCCTACCCTCCATAAAATATGCCATTTTATATGAAAAAATTTAGTCCCACAGCCTAAATCTAATTCCATCATGACATCTCAGTTTCATGACATTTTATATATAAAAAATTATTATCAAATTTTCAAAATTTTTTCTCATATTTATAGTCTCAAAAACAATAAAAATTTTTATTTTTGGTATTTTGCAATAAATTCGCCAACTTTTTCATACTCACAAAGGAAAAATAATTATTATTATATTTTTTGGTGGGGAAGTTTCCTGTCCCAAAATTTTATATGCACCCTAGGGGGTAAGTTTCCTGCCCCCAACATTAAATTTTATGTTCTTTGCAATAATTTTAAAAGAAACAATAAATTTCAATTTCTATTACCATTACCATGTACTAAACAACTATTATTAATATATAATTTTCAAGGTACATGATTATTCTTTATCAAATTAATTATTATAAACAAGGCTAAAATAATTGTTTTTTATTAATAATTAATGTGATTTCCATTAAAATATTAATTTATTATCAAAGAAGAAATGATATTTGAAGCTAAATTAAAAATAACTAAATCATAATTTATGATAAAGATTCTTTGAAAATTTTAAAAATTACATATTTTTATGTGTGGGCAGGAAACTTCCGAAGGAGGCAGGAAACTACCTTTTGGGGGCAGGAAACTTACCCCCTAGGGTGCATATAAAATTTTGGGGCAGGAAACTTCCCCCCCCCCAAAATATAATAATAATTATTTTTCCTTTGTGAGTATGTTAAAAAAAGTTGGCGAATTTATTGCAAAATACCAAAAATAAAAATTTTTAATGTTTTTGAGAATATAAATATGAGAAAAAATTTTGAAAATTTGATAATAATTTATTATATATAAAATGTCATGAAACTGAGATGTCATGATGGAATTAGATTTAGGCTGTGGGACTAAATTTTTTCATATAAAATGGCATATTTTATGGAGGGTAGGGGAGGGGTAGGGGTGGGGTAGGGGTGTCGGTGTGCAAGGTGTAGGGGAGGGGTAGGGGTGTCGGTGAGAACAGATACTATTTAAATAATATAACCAAATATAGGTATATTAGTTTGTATAAATCTATCGATCATTTTTTATTAAATCAAAGTTTACTAATATTAATTCTTTTAATATATTTATTTTATTTTTATTCATAATAAATTAAACTTAAGTAAGATTATACTTCTAAAGATTACGCGTTTTGTAATAAATTTAAATAAGTTCATTAAACCAAAATGTATACTCTTCAAGGTTTCTTTAATTTTCTGCATTACTCATAATTTATTCAACGAATTAATGTTATCTTATAAATATTTATTATATTAATAATTTAAGAAATTTAAAATATAGAAATTTAGACAACTACATTAATATAAATTAAATATTTATAGGATTCGGGTATAATATTAGAATTTTATATACTTTATGACACTTAAAATTAGTACTTATAAATTTAAATAAAATAATATCGTAATTCAGCAACACTTTTTGAATAAGATGTTTTTGTTTAGATTTTTTTGGTGATATATATTTATAATTCAGGATGATTATTTCTATATAACTTCTTTGGGAACTATGATTTCTTCTTGGGAAGAATTAATGTAATTAGAACGATAAGTTACCTATTAGCGATATAATTTTTATCAATAAATTTCTTGGTTAAAGTTTAATATTATAATACTACTGATATAATAATAAGGCAAAGAACCAAATTTATTTATCTGTAAATCAGAAGATTCCAAGTCCGATTAGCAAAAAATTCAAATTTAATCTTATTAGAAGTTTTAATAAAAGTTAAGGACAATGAACTAAGATTTCTCAATAAGAAATATCGTTGTATTAATTTTTTTAGGAAAAATATAAATAAAAAAGTTGCTTTAGTAATGGTATAAAATTGAAATTTTTTCTTATCATTTATTTAGAAACAATAAAAGACTTTAAGAATAAAAAAAATTCACTTTAAATATGAATTTAATTAATCTACTTGTTTATATTAATCTGAATCTTTCTTGAAAAAAATCTTAGCAAAAACTGTTGGATACTATAGACTGGATAACAGTTTATTGTTTTTATACTAAAAAATATGGAAATAAATAATATTTTGAATGCAAATTTAAAAAATATATTTACAGTCTTGCCATCTTATTTAATTATTTTTTAAGATTGAAAATAGAAGAAAGCATAGGCTATATTCTTTATTGTATTATAAACAAAATATAAAGTCTCATTATCTTCTATATCTTTTATTTAATGATATTTACTTCCACATAATAATATTTAATTATAATTAAATATAAAAACAATGTGACAATTCACTAAATAGGAAAGTAATATTTCGCTTTTTGAATTCTAGAAGTTCTCTTAATAATTTTTTATTTAATTAAATTCGAGCTGGATATTATATGTTATAAATAATATATGTTATATAAGTTAACCTATTTATTGAGATTTTAATATTTCTCGCCCTTATTTTGAATAAATTAAAAAATAAACTATAGACAAAATATCCGGACTTTTAATTAAAAAAGTATAAATTAAATAATTTCAATTTACCATTCTTGAAACCTATATTATTTAATTTTTGATTATACAAATAATTATTATTATTATATCATTGATTACATTTCTCCTATTTTAGATTTCTAAAAAATCTCAATTCCCAATATAATATTAGTTTTTGATAACTTACGTTTTAAAAATTAAAATAGAAAGACTTTTGATAATGTTATATAAATAATAAAATTATCTTTCTCTCATCAATAGAAATAAAATTTATGGCTTGTCAGAAAAAGCAATTTTGAATTGTTCTTCTTCTTTTTCACCAAATATTATAAAATTATCAACTTTTCCAATAATTTGGAGAGTTTTAATACAAATTAATTTTTATTTATACGAATTATTTTAGGCAATAGTCTAACTTAACTAGTCTTAAAGATTTACACAATTGATCCAATATATGAATATTATATTTAGATAAATTTTATAAATAAATAATAAATATAGTTGTAGTGCTCTCCATGAAACATTTATTGAGCAAGCTATTTCTAATATTATTCCATTTTATCATGAAACTATCTGGCACCAAGTTTTTATGGATCATACAGAGCGATTTCTATTTCAATTAAATGATAAATAAATTTTAATTGTATTCATAATTAAATTAAGTCAGGCATGTTATGATCAGGTTTATCTAATTTAAGGTTCTTGTCCATTATTGTAAATTAAAATATGCATGTGATTTAGTTTGATTTAAAATTTTATTTTCAATAAATAAAAATAAGATTCTTCTATAAATCATTGGAATAATTGTAATTACTCACAATATAAAATGCAATTTATCAAGAACGAAATATATTTATGCAATAACTCATTTCTAAATTCCTCTATCTTTTATAAATCTAACTAATCCGTGCTTTTTTATATTTCAGCTCGAATTATATCACAAAAGTGAACTAGCTTATAATTTTTAGTAATACATTAAACTATTTTTTAATTATTATAAAGTTTGAATTTCTATTGATAAAATTTTGATTGAGATAAAATGGGATTGCAATTTCTCCCATAAAAGTAATCATAGTCTCAACTAATTAAGGCGAATAAATTGGCTACTCAGATATATAAATAAAAATTATGGGGGGGGGCCGATAACTGAATCTATGCTGCAGTATCTGAACCCAATGTGTTTTATAATAGTTAAAATATGTTTTCATTCATGCTTCTAGTCAATTTATTTTGAAAGGAAACGAATAAACATCTTATGATAACGAGGGATCACTCTAAAGGGTAGAAAAAGTTATATTGAGTATCAGTTTTATTATAAAATTATACATAATTTTCATCTTTTTTACATGTATTTTTTATTATATTTTTTTTTATTTTAAACTATAGAACATACACGAGTAGTTGTAGATGACATCAATCAAGATAATGAAATTTCATCAATACTAATATTCTAGCAAATGCAATGAGTAAGTATACAAATCATATCAAGATATGTCATCTACAACTACTCGTGTATGTTCTATAGTTTAAAATAAAAAAATATAATAAAAAATACATGTAAAAAAGATGAAAATTATGTATAATTTTATAATAAAACAGATACTAATTGTAACTTTTTCTCCCCTTTAGAGTGATCTCACGTTATCATAAGATGTTTATTCGTGTTCTCCGACCCTAAATGGACTAGAAGAATGATTGGAAACATATTAAAACTATTGTAAAACACATTAGGTTCAGATACTGCAACATAGGTTCAGATATCGCCCCCTCCATAATTATTATTTATAATTTAATATTGCAAAGAAAAAGAATTTATGAGTGCTATATAAGAAATCCATGAATTTATTATTCTCTCCGAGATCTTCTTTCTTTTCTTTGTAAAGCTTTTACTGTTTCGTTAAGTATTCCTAGAGAAGATCTAATAATAATAATAAATTTATAATATTAATTAATCTGGATCTAGATTCTTCATTAAAGTGCACATCTACTTATAATCTACAATATAATATAATTCAAATTATTTTATGCTAGATAAATTTAGTCAATTATCAAGAATTATAATTATATGGAAACATTAATTATTTATATTTATCCCAAATTATCAATTTACAAATAAAATTTGAGTTTTAACTTTGCTTCATCTTGCATTATTTATATTAAGAAACATATTAAACCTTTATATATTTATTTAGATAAATAGAAATTTATCTTAATTATTTATTTAAATTGACATTAAAGATATAAAGAGATCAGATGCATCCCCACTCGACTTATTAAGAGCTAATTGATTTTCATGCAGTTTCAATTCAAATGAAGACATTTAACTTTCTGGCAAGAAATCTCTAGAAAAACAGTATTGATATATTAAAAAATGAATTAATATAATAACAGTTGTATTAGTTTTTAAATCTATGAAACTTATTCAATCCTGTTTTCAACGTTATAAATTTAATTTTAATTTAAAATCCTATAAGTTTATTCAGAAAAAAGAATTAATAAACTAATTTATTTTTTATAATGGGAGAAAATGAGAAAATATTTGTATTTTTTACCTCAATTTAAAATGAACTCTTATATTTATTTACTTTACATTTATAAATCCGAAGTCAATATTATGTTATTTCTAAAGTATAAGTTTGTCAGCTTGATATTAAGTGCCTACATTTTATGCATATTCAGTTTGCTTATTCAAATCTGATAAGTACAGCATAATATAAATTATATAAAATAGATCATCTCAACAAGCTTATTTTTCTGCTTAATGCTTATATAATCAATGCTCTCAAATATTTCTTTGAGAATAAGGGGGGGGGGGTAATTTCACATTACAAGAAATCTATTTCTTTATTTTTTTATTAGAACTTAATTCTTAAATTGTATTAAATAAATAAATGAATCTTAAGAAATAGGAATACATGCTGAGTGCTTATAAATATTTATCAATTAAAGTAATAAATATAATAATAGGAGAAATTTAAAATGAAGGATACCAATGTTATTCATTTACTCTTTATTATTTTATAAATTTCTTACTAAATGTAAAAATATAAAATTGGTGATGTTTAAGAAGATAAAAGATAATTTTAATCTTAAAATCATTTTTTATGGGTTTATTATTTTTATTATAAAGATTATTAAAAAAATAATATTTTTTTTGGATAAATATTGTGAAATTATTTTAATTTATTGTGTTATTTTCAAAAGGTTGTATACTTCATCCCCAGAATTAAAACTCCATATTAAATAAATAATTTTTGCAATTTACATTTTTTACTTTCAATCTATAAATTTTAAGATAGAAAATATAAATTTACTAGATTTATTCTAATAATAATTTTTTTAATATATTATAAAACTTTATTATTTAATCTTGTATCATTTTCGTGTTTTAAATTTGATAAATAATCTTAAATTCTTTCCTTCTTAAGTTAAAATAATTAATTTACTCGCTTTTTTCTCTTCAGCTACTTATATTGATGCTCAAATTTTCTATAAGATATGTAATTATCTTTTAAATTTTTTATACCTGTGCCTTTTACAAATATTTAAGAAATAACTTGCCTAAATTTACTATAATTGCTATATTAAAATATAATAATAATAATAATAATAATTAACTCGCATCGAGGGGTCAAGCCCCCCTGAGCATATCATTAAGAAAGGACTGTGTCCTTTTTGGTTGATTATAGTGGCCTTTAGTAACCACTTTTCAAGTTTTGAGTAACTCAGTATCAAATGTTTGAGAAGTGAGGTCGTAAAATTCTACATCTCTCATTCTCTTGTCTGCTGATAGTGTTTTGGCTAATAAAAGGTCAAAATTTTAAGCTCCGAGATGGCTAACTGATGAGCTAATTCCGGAGGAACAGTCTTTTAGAAGTTTGAGTATGTGACTATTAGTTAACGATTTATTAATTTTGTCTGGGTTAGAGGTGTCTTATAAACTATCTATGCATTATAGTATGATTGAGACGTATAGTTTGGAGAGCGTGTAAAGCTGTGAATCAACTCTACATATCCTTTGAGAGTATTCAAGTAGTGATCTGGCTAGTGTAGTATTGCCAGAAGCGAAAGCAACTTAGGGAATGAAGCGCCATGCTTAATCTTACTTGGGGTCTTCGTTGTAGGGTTTGAACATTTCGTCAAGTTGATAGTCTGTGAGGTCGATCCTAACGTCAAGTTGGATGAGCAATTGACTGTAAGTAGTTCTTCTATACCCTTATGCCTGGAGATAAATCCAGGGAATCTTTAGAGATTCGATACCCATGACTCTAATGAAGTCATCCCAATCAATGGGCTAGTCTAAGTCAAATAGGTCCGGAAAGTTTACCGGTAAAACGAGTTCGAGGATTTTCTCTATGTTGTTGTATTCTAGCTCTGTGTAGTGAGCTTCGTTTAGTTTTTGTTTGACTTTCTAGTATTTCCTCTCTAACTTGTTAGCTTTGTCTTAAAGTTGAGATACATAGGAGTGATTCTCTGGTAGGAAGTTCTTATTAATTAGGGAATCACTTCCGGGTGATTCCTTAGTAATTTGCTAAAGTTACTAAATAGGAGAAATGGTAGCCTATGTATTAACCAAGTTTTACAAGGAGTCCTGAGACCTCTGAATGTTTTCCAACTTTTTTCCTAAAGTTTCTATAATGGCTTGGATGATGATTTTATCTTGAGTGAAGAATTAAGGAGAGCGAAGTCCAAGGATTTAGGAGGTAGTAGCTATTACTGTGGTGGATTTTTCAAAGGGGACTAGTATTTAGTATCTGGGGACGTTTGACGAATACGTCATTGAGATAACTCTGGAGAGGAGGTTGGTTAAAAAGCTGATCGCTGAGTTGATGAGCGACCTAGGGATCTATTGATAGATCCAGTTCTTTCTAGGTTTACAGAGAAAGCATAGAAAGTAGTAGGTCTTAGCCGAGTTGTCATTGAAGATATTTCTGAGGTGGCTGTCAGCTAGATCAATCACCTTCTGGTGCAGTATTTGCTGCTTTGCAAAGACTTACTTGAGAACAAGAAGCGAACTTTTGAAAATGGTAGATATACCATAATCATGAAGAGAGGTAAGTTGTAGCAGAAGGGGTCTGAGTATCCTGGGTGGGAAATCTCCCAATTTGTACCCAGGAAGAGCTTAGAGAGCTCAAGGTCTAACAATGCTTGTGACATCGATATTAAATTTGGAATACTTAGCAAGTTAAATTCTAATTTAATAATATATTAAAATATGATGTTATAAAATATTTAAAATCAAGCATGAATATTCTTAATATAATTTATGTACTAAAGCAATATAAGTTAATAATAAATCTGTTTAGGAGATCAAAAACATTTTTTAAAAAGAATAATTTATAATAAATTTTGTGCAAGAATTTATGAAGGACTGTTGATAAGAAATATTTTACTAGGCTTTCATAGCTAAAACAAAAAGTTTTATTCATGAGTGAGGAAGATTTAAAAAGTATTAAATTTATTATGAAAAAAATGTTGTAAAAGGAAGTTAGGTGCTATAAGATTTAGTAATCTTTCGAGCAAAATATAATCTTATAATTTTTTAGATTTAATTCTCATTACTCTAATTGTCTTTTCAAAATTCAGGGTTTCAAAGAGAAAGATCAATTTATTTGATAAATTATCAAAAACATAAACTAATTAATCTCAATTTAAAAATAAAATTCATATTAATAGTCTAATATTTTAAGGATTTTTAATGTCATACTTATATATAAAAAATCATGATAATTATTTAACATACATCTTATCATATAACTACAAGCTTAAGTAATACTTGACTAATTAGTTAAGAATCTTTATTCTTATTTTATGAACACTTTTCTCAATTTATTCAGAAATCTCATTTGAAGGACTGCACAGTTGATCTTTTAGACTTGATAGGGTACTGTATGCTTTCTTATGATCAAACTTATAGGCTTATAGTTTGGCAAGTGATAGCAAGACTTTCACTTAATATCTGAATAGCTTTTGGTCAGATTCAATCTCACATGATTTGATCAGATTCTCTAAAGTTAATACTTCAATTAAATCTTTATTTTCATCCACAATTTATTAAAGAAGATTATGTGCGATGTTATAGTAACCTGATTTTTAATATAAATATATTAAATTATAATTTTTCATAAGAAACTGCAATAAAGTATCTGAAGTATTGAACCTAAGATTCCTTTAGGTGTGTTTAATATTCTGAGATTTTCTCATTGAAGCTTATCAGTAATTGTTTGGCTTTGCAATATTAAGTTAGCTTTATAGTAGCTTTTATTGTGAATTTCATTATCTCAAGATACTCGATCGAATATTAAGCAGGATTTAATAAATATTAATAATATAAATATATATATATTTTCTTTATTATCATCTTCCATTTATGCTAATTGCTATTAGTTAAATAATTCTTAATGACAATTATTTATTTGTGCCAATTTAATTTAGAGATAATTAATTCTCAAAAGTATTTTAATTTCTCTATATTAAAATAAGACAATGGATTCTCTATAAAAGTAGCCTTTGTATTTTTGCATAGCTTCTTATTTCATATTTTATTCTGCCTGTACTTAGCTCAAAATCACTTTTTATGAATCTTTTTAAGTTTTTTTTACTGCTTAGATTTTACCCTTTTTCATATTAGATAAATTTATTTAACTATATTAATTAAAGTTTGTGATTGATTCTAACTTTAAAATCCTTCACTTTAAAAGTAACATATTATAATATTTATTAATCAAACAAATATATATATATAGAATATTAAAGGAAAATTATTATGATAAATTTTATGTCCATAATTGTATGAATAAATTAAATTTTAATCAAACTTTTAAGCTTAAATTTAATTCATCATTGAAATAAATCCAGAAAGTTCAGTATTTAATTTTTTTATTTTACATTTGGGGGCTTGAATCTTTATTTTTATTTCCTACTTTGTAATGAAAATAAAAATATTTTTCGAATTTTTTTTTCAAATAAAATAAGCTTAAATTATAAATGTATTTAAATAAAGTTTATTATAATCATTTAATTTAAATGTCACATGTCAAAACTTTAATAATTGATTAGGATTTTATTTTTTTAAAAATATATAAATATTAATATATGAATTCAAATATCAATTTATATAATTTCAAAATTTAAGGTTAAAAGGTGATACTTGAAAATTTACAAACAAGTTTAATGTTTTAACAAATGGGTAATTGCCCCCAGTAAAATAAAACTTTTTTTCTCAAATTTTTAAATAATCTATAGGTTATAAAAATATCATAAAAACTTATTTTATATTCTTAAATATGTTATTTATGTTATTTTAAAGAGAATTTAGTACACTATATCAAGCCTCTTTTGACATAAGCTTAAATAAAATTAATAAATTTTAATTAATTTTAACAATTTAATAATAGATTTTTTCATGAATTTGTTTTATATTTTTCTTTCAATTTTATGATTCCTGTATACAGAGTGGTGGTTATTTTTAGGATTATACTTTTATTATAATGTATAGATAAATTTTTCAACTTATATGAAATAAACCACCACTCTGTATACAGGAATCATAAAATTGAAAGAAAAATATAAAACAAATTCATGAAAAAATCTATTATTAAATTGTTAAAATTAATTAAAATTTATTAATTTTATTTAAGCTTATGTCAAAAGAGGCTTGATATAGTGTACTAAATTCTCTTTAAAATAACATAAATAACATATTTAAGAATATAAAATAAGTTTTTATGATATTTTTATAACCTATAGATTATTTAAAAATTTGAGAAAAATTTTTTGTTGTTGCCCTGCATGGGGGATTATTACCCTAAATCAAATATATTAAAGATTTTATAATTATATAAATTTTTTGTTGATTTAGAAGTAAGTTATAAAATTATGGGAGCAGTTTTTGCATTCAACTTCTGATTAAAGCAAACTAACTCTATAATTTTAGATTTTAGTTTTAAAAAATAGTATTCACTAGTCTTATTAGATATTACAATGTCACTAGCTATACAATTTTGATTAAAAAAATATAGTGTTCTAAAATAAAAATGTAAAATGAAGCATCAGAAAATTATATGGCATATATTTTTATAACATAATAAATTGTCACTCATTTGAACAAAAAGTTTGATAATTTATTATATTATAAATAAATAATTTTTATGCAAGCAGGAAAATTCTTATCATAAAATTATTTACAAAACTATAAAATCTGTATGAATTTTTACTTTTTTAAATAAATTCATAACAATTAAGGTGATAAGCAATTATCTGATGCACATTTATTTCAATTAGATTTACTATTTTCCTCTCTTTAATCTTGTAATTAAAACGATACAACAAGCATTCAAAAAAATAATTAGGATATTTATGAGAAAAACAAATTTCTTTTTTTATTAATTTTGTTTATCAAGTAAAAAATTAATTCAATTCAATTTGCATTTTTAATTTAGATTTTACCTATTATACTAACAACTTATCCAATATAGTTTAACATTCAATAAAATATAAATTAATTAAATATATTAGATTATGTGGAATTTTCAATAAGTATATATTAAAAATTTAATCAAATCATTATGGAATCCATAGATCAAACTATATGTATATATTTTATTTATTATAAAACTAGGTAATAAATATGATATCTCCCAATCAGATCTAATCCCTAATAAATAATATAAAACTAATATTGTAGAACAACTAACATTTTTATTGTTAAATATTGGAAATAGATATATTTATAAATATATAGAAATAAGCCAATAAATAATGGAGGTTTATGAATCTATAATAATTTACAAATAAAAAAATTTAAATAAAGTTAAAAATGGGAGAATTACTTTTGATAATTTACATTATATGTTAATGTGTACAATAATATAATTATCTCTAAGAAATTAAAATTCTATGTATTTAATAAATTATAACTTTGAAATATTATATGAGATCATTAAAACTGATACTCATAACAAACAATTAAAGTCTTCATTTTTATAATAATGCTTCCAGTTATTCAGCATTTATAAATTAAGAATTATAATAAGCCATTTTAGTGAAGATAAATTAATTATCTCTGAAAATATTTTAAAAATTCCAAATTCTATTTTATTAAACAGAGATTCTGACTGCTATTAAAAAAAAAACATAAATTAATTTGAATATGTCAACGATTATATTAAAAAATCTAAATGAGATTAATAATTATTTTTTTATGTATTTCTCACTAAGAATTAAATATTATAGGGACGTATCGACCATGTATTCTTTATCAATGACAATTCTTTCATAATTGCTATATCTAACACATCATTCAGTAATTAACATATTAATTTATATAATTAGCAACAAGATTAGAGCTGTGGCGATTCAATGATTTTAATGAATAATTGCCAGTATTTATAAGAGAGTTAACAAAGATCTATGACTACTACAAAGAATCAAATATGTCTCATATAATCATATAAGATGACACAAATTATTCCTTTGAATTTTTTATATATTCTTACAACAATTTTTTATTTTATATATTTGGAGCACAAAAAACCAATAGTGAAATTTTCAATAATATAAAAATAATAGTATTAAGATGATAAATTTATTTAATAGTAATAGTGATATCATATAAATAAAAGACTAATAAGTTGTTCATCAAGGTGTAAAAAGACTCTCAAATAAAGTAAACCTTAGTTTTAGTAAGATTAATTCAGTTTCCTTTTTGTTAAGAGTAATAGCGCCATCATATCCCTAAGAAAGTACAGATTAAAAAATATAATGTTTGTCTTGTTTATAAATATAAATATAGGCATAGATTCTAATCTTACAAAAAATGAAACAAAGATTGTTCATATCTTTCATGTTACATTAGATGATAATTATTTTAATATATTATTGGAAAAACTTTGATTTAAAATATCTCGCTACATTCACTTTTAGTAATATGTAGTGTTAAGTTAAAAGCAAAAATTATTTTTTACAATAAATGTGGATTTAGGAAAAATCTTAAATCATCAATTTTCAATACCCTCGAATCTAATACTATTTCCTTATAAAATAAACATTGGGATAAAAATAATACAAAAAAGAATTGTTTTACATATAAATTTTGAAATTATTTCAAAATTTCTAAATGGCTTTGAAATTAAATTTTGAAATTATATATTCTAGCTCAATGATAAATTAAAATATAAATATAATTTGTAATTTTATTTATAAAATCAATTTATGATATTAAGCTAATCAATTCTTAAGCTTTGAATTCTTACAATTTGCTTATTCTTTAATCTGGGAATGTCAAAAGCTTAGTCAAATAAAAATAAACCCAATTTTAAAGGACAAGTTTCCTTTTGGACTGCAAATTATTAAATAATTTTTTATGATATTTTATCTAAATTATTCTTTTATGAGTAATTAATTAAAAAGGAGATATGTAAATTATCCTTTAATACCTTAATTAAATGTGTTGTTTTATTTTATGAATCAATAGAGCAAATGAAATTAAAATTTGAAATGAGTTTACTATTGGAAACTATAATTTTAACAGTTAAAAAATAATTAATAAGTATTTTAGGTTGGTATGAAAAAGAAGTAAACAATATTTATCAGAACAACCCATATTAAGATTTCTTGAATCACATATAGGTATAAGTACTCAAATTCGTTTTTAATGATTGAAAGCTTTATAGTAGAAAAAATTAATTATAATTTTTGTAAACAGGAAATTTGTCTCAATAACTTTTTCATAAAACAGACTTGGGAAACTTCTTAGCCCCAATTTGTTTTAATAGATACAAGTCAATACTAACACTAAGCCTACAAATATTTCTTGGAGCCAAGAAAGTAATAGACACCTGCAAATATATTTTCCATTAAAGTATAAAAAATATTTAACTTAAATATTAACAACTTATTTTTAAATAATGTTGCAATGAAATGTTCAAAAGTTCTAAATAAACCAAAGAATAATAGTAAATTTAAGGATTTATTCACTTCAGATTATTATATGAGTTACTTTTAATTTCTTAATAATTAATGAGTTATATACTTTCTAATATAGTAATTTATTTATAAACATTTGCTTTTTTATAATATCATAGTTAACGCTACCAGTTTTAATAAATACCTGGGAAAAGGAATTACTTCATCGCAGTTATTGAAGTATAAGAATCTCATTATTTTGGCATGACCAAAGAAAGCTTCATTCATTTATTATAATTTATTTTATTTTCATTCACGTTTTGAAGTTATTTGAACCAAGTGATGAGCAAATTTATTTTAAAAAAGTGAAAAGCATATACTACTTAATTGATAATTATTGTGAATCGAATCTGTATGCAAAATCAAACGTGAAACAGCTAAGAATATTTTTTGATGAAGATGATCCAGAAATTTTTAGATTTCAATATTATTACAGATATCTCTTAAACATTGCAAATGTTGAAAAGGAGAGGTGCAAATAAGCCAAGTTATTGTAATATATAAAGGTATATCCAAAAGCATACATAATTAATAATTCAAAATTTGTATATTAAACAAATTATTTAGATTTGTCATGACTGAGCCTCCTACAACGCTTAAGATATCATCTTAAGCGCTTTTATATGAATGTATTTTCTTTATTAGAACCCCATCTAGAACTTCCTAACTTATTAATATATTTTTTCATAAAAGTTGCATGCTCCTTATGAAAATTAAATTATATACTCTATTCCATTAGGCTTTCTTCAATTTTAAATTGTTTTACTAAAATTTCCATTTTTTATTTTAAAAATGTTTATCCCTTTAATCGCCTTCATTCGACATAAATCTGGCAGTATTATAATTTAAGTTCTTTTATTTTTCTTCTTTAATTATTGAATAATTTTTATAAACATATTTTAAATATAAAAATAAACATAGTTCATTTATATTTATAATAAAAAATTGTGTGAACAATTTTATATAAAAAACAGAAACAAAATAATTTAAATTTCAACACACTAGATTTTAGTTTCATGTCAAATGAGATGATTTAAGGTATTACCCATATTAATTTTATTTTTTGTATGTTATTATAAGGAATTTTTATTGTATTTAATGAAATTTTAATAGGTATTAATTATAATTTTTAGATACTGATGTATAGAGATTTAAGGATTGAAATCGATTCAAAATTTTGAATAAAAATTTTCAAATAAAAAGATGTATTTTAAAAAATTGGGGCTTAGATTTAAATTTGAATGAATTCACATCAAGTATTGATAAAGGGAGTCTGAGTTAGACATATATTTGGTTGGATTTTTATCAATTATATTAACGCATAAATTAAGAGCAAATCATGAATAGTTATCAATTTATAATTCTAAAATAATTTACCAAATAAGTTTTTCCTGAGTAATTACCTGAATATGAATATTTTAAAGATATCTCAGTTCCCCATAGATTTATAAAAAGTTAGAATCAACATTTTCAAAAATATTTTGAATTATTTGATTAAATAAATAAAACATATTGTGGTCGGTCAAGATCAAATTAATTCAATCAATTAAATGAATTTGGAAATTAACATGAATGGATACTCTTTAAAATCTTAGGGTAACACTGTCAATCAATAATATATTTTGCTTTTATTCAAGGAAAAAAACTAATTGATTTAAATTCAGAAGGTGAAACTATTTCTGGAATTATAAATGTATCAATTTATGAGAATAAGAGAAAAGAATTCAAAGAAAATAACGAATGTGCAGCAATCATAAATTATTGGGAATTATATAATTGTATTTTCAAAATTATATTATCAATAATTATCTAATTTTAATAAAGTATAAAGAAAATTAAAATAAGAACTTTACCTTAATAAACTTTTATATTTTAGAAAATGGCTCGCTAGTATGTAAATAAGTCAAGATTCTTGATTATTCTTTAGCTTAAATTGATTGAAATTTCATTAATTGCAATTTATTTTTGTAGATTAATTCAATGTTTAATAATAATACTTATTAAATATTATAATATTTTAATTTTTAATTAGAGATTATCTAATAGAAATTTCAATTATTTTGTTTTTCCTGTTGATATAGAGCGTGTCATCTAAAGATGCCAAATTACTCTGAAATCTCATTTGAAGGACTGCACAGTTGATCTTTTAGACTTGATAGGGTACTGTATGCTTTCTTATGATCAAACTTATAGGCTTATAGTTTGGCAAGTGATAGCAAGACTTTCACTTAATATCTGAATAGCTTTTGGTCAGATTCAATCTCACATGATTTGATCAGATTCTCTAAAGTTAATACTTCAATTAAATCTTTATTTTCATCCACAATTTATTAAAGAAGATTATGTGCGATGTTATAGTAACCTGATTTTTAATATAAATATATTAAATTATAATTTTTCATAAGAAACTGCAATAAAGTATCTGAAGTATTGAACCTAAGATTCCTTTAGGTGTGTTTAATATTCTGAGATTTTCTCATTGAAGCTTATCAGTAATTGTTTGGCTTTGCAATATTAAGTTAGCTTTATAGTAGCTTTTATTGTGAATTTCATTATCTCAAGATACTCGATCGAATATTAAGCAGGATTTAATAAATATTAATAATATAAATATATATATATTTTCTTTATTATCATCTTCCATTTATGCTAATTGCTATTAGTTAAATAATTCTTAATGACAATTATTTATTTGTGCCAATTTAATTTAGAGATAATTAATTCTCAAAAGTATTTTAATTTCTCTATATTAAAATAAGACAATGGATTCTCTATAAAAGTAGCCTTTGTATTTTTGCATAGCTTCTTATTTCATATTTTATTCTGCCTGTACTTAGCTCAAAATCACTTTTTATGAATCTTTTTAAGTTTTTTTTACTGCTTAGATTTTACCCTTTTTCATATTAGATAAATTTATTTAACTATATTAATTAAAGTTTGTGATTGATTCTAACTATATTTATCTTAAATTTAAAATGTAAGAAAAATTTGATAAATTAAAAATAAATATTAATTTACTAATTTCCAAGATATTAAAATCAAAATGAAGATCTATTTATCGGTCTAATTGATAGATCTTTTTCATCACCATTTCGCCCATACCGAACTTCACCCTTGGTTTTCTTACTACATTTACTGAGTGAGTTATCTCAAAATCAATTATTATTTTTTTTCATGGAGGTAAAATAGTAAAGTGGAAAATAATATGAATATGAAAATTTTTTGCTTTAATTTTGTCATTAATATAAGTAACCATATCTGATACTTTACATTTAAAATAGAGTTTCACTTTTTTAATCACATATCCCAAACATTTTCAATTTTTTTAACTTTCTTATAGAGAATGTTTTAATTGCTAATAAATTAATCACAGAGACAAAAAATTAGGTAGCAAAGAACAAAAGAATTTAAATGTTGATATTCTTGCTAAAATAAACATTAAACCATTTTCAGGCCTTATAATTCAGCCAGAGTATAATTAAATATGTTTTACGAAAATCTAATTGATATTAACTCAATTAAATAACAAAATATCCATATTTTATAGATATTATATAATTAAATATTTATATTTACTAAAATATCATATTAAGTATCAATAATATATGATAATTGATATTTATAAAAAATCTTGTATATGTTATAATAAATTTATGATATATTATTCTTATTTTAAAATCAATAATTTAATTTCCCAAATAATGAGGTAATTAATGAATCAAAGAAGTTGATTTAATTAAATGAATTAACATGAAATAAATTATTAAAAATATCTATGGTTAAAATATAAATATAAAGTTGAGCATATAATTATTCAATTACTATTCTGCTTTGCAAGTATAAAAGCTGTTCCAATAGCAATACTTGAAGCTAAAAGACCAACTCCTAATGCTTGTTATAATTACTTTCTCTGGTGAGTCTTCTCTAATTATTCAAGTTTTTCTTTTAATTTATCATAAATAATTTAGCAAATGAAATCTCTATGATAAAAAGTATTAAATGTTAAAGTTATTATATTTTATTCATTTAAAAACAAAAGTTTATATATTTATGCCAAAAATGAATTTATTTTTTAATAAAGAATTAATATGAATATCCAAATTTAAAACAAATAAGAAATGTAAATTTAATATTTTTTATTAAAAAATTATCTTTTTATTTGAATATACCTTGGATTAGTTTGTAAATGAATAATGTAAATGGTTAAATTAAATAAATATAGGGGGAATTTGTGCATTTATTTTCATTTCGACGTCTATATTTTTAATTTTATCCTTTTATTTATATATTGAATTATATTTGATTTTACTTTGTCATTTGTATCTTTTTTTATTAAAAAAATTAATTACCTAAGTTTTATTATAATATAAAAAGTATATTAAATCATTAATTAAACTTTAATTTTAAAATATGAATTAAAAATGTAATATTTTAATTAAGACAATTTGTTTTCAAATTAATGAAATAAAACAAATATAAACATTAAACTAACATAGAAAATATTAAAAATAATTATTTAAAATTCTTTTAATTCCTGATAATATTCTTTATTCAATGGATCTGACATGTAAAACTAATTATCTTTAAACTTTTATATTTCTCTTAGTATCTTTGATACCTCATTTATCTATAATTTCCCACAGTCCAGCAATATAAGATAGTAAGTAAGTTTTATCTTAATTACTGCATCATCGAGAGGTTAACCATTCTTTTCTATGATCTCTATTTTTTAGATTGCTTTCTAAATTTGCTTTGTATATTTTTTACATTAAAATTTAGTATTAAATTTATTATTTACAGAAAATATTAATATAAGCTCAAAGGCATTATTTAATTTATTCATTTTTCTGTAAGAAATAGCTTTGTTACATATAACATGAGCTAAAATATATATGTTCATTTTAAAGTAATAGAAATTATTAAATTTAAATAAATATAAATTTAATATGTGCTTTGAATATATAGCTAAGAAAATTATCTTAAATATTGAAATATATTTTACTTATCATCTTCAATAATAGTTTAGAATATAAATTTAGAGTTAGTTATTCTTTAAAATAATACGCAGGACCAATTAAATTGTGATCTATTATTTATTTTATGACTTTTTTTTCTTTTCATTATAAGATAAAGTTTTTTACTCTTCTGCGATAACATACTAAATTTTTGAATAAACTTGAAGTTAAAAATGTTAATCCAATTCTTTTATTAAGTAATATTCTTTTTAATTAACTCATTATAGTAATTATTATATGATCCTTATTATAATTTGTAATTACTTTAGTAAAATTAGAGTATGATAATTTCTATTTCCAATATTTTTCTAGACCTACAGATATATTGAGATTAATCTTGACCAAATCCAGCACCTCTGTGATTTGAATCAGCGAAAGCACTAAATTTTAACGAAGTCAATACTTTAAGATTAAATCAAACAAGATATAAATGGGCCACGCCATATTATCGAAAGCTGTTGTTACTTTAAAATATAATTTATTTATTAAAATAAATATTCCGCTGTCCTTGTTATTTGGGTATCGTGAAAAAACAATTATGCTTAAAAGTCAATAGAAAAAAGCAGTTTTATCATGATGGACTTCATTTACTGTAGAAAATTAATATAAAAAAATTACAAAATGTAAATTATTTATTAAGGAGGGATTTTGAGGCTGGAAGTTTCTTGCCCCTACATAAAAATAAACAATTCTTAATAATTTCTTAAAATTTTTATAATAATTTCATATTATTACATCAATGATTTTATCTATCAAGAATTATAATTGAAATATTTTATCATAGAAATATAAATGATTGATTAAATAATTAGTGTTAAAATAATTTACAATATATTATTAGACGATTGAAGAAAAAAAACTTTGAAATAACATTAAAAAGGTTTTAATATAGGGTTAAGGTATAATATACATTTTGATTGGGGCGAGAAACTGCATGGGCAGGAAACTTTCCCCTGAAATATTACCAACAACAAAAATACTTATGTAGTATTGCAATAAAGCATAAGATATATTTGTTAAATGGTGCAGTGATTTCGATTTTGGTACGTAAGGAGCTATATTTCTTGTATCGTCTTTCTAAACCCTGTGAAACACCTTGCTTTTTTTAGGTAAGTCCCAGGCGTCTGGAAAAGTATATGGGGCTCAAGCCAACAGTAACCGCAAACTATGATCTTTCTAATATATTTAAACTTAATTCCACTTATTCAAGCAAACATGGAGTTTAGTGCACTAAAGATATAGTTGTTGCCAAGAGAATAGACCGCTTAAATCTTAGATTGGATTCGATACTCAGAATAAAATGAGACTATGTCTTTAAAAAAATTTCAATAGAGTATCTATTGTGATATAAAAATAATAAGTAGATGGAAAGCAGTCCGTGAAGTATTACAAGAAAAATGCTCAATTTAACGAAAAAAATTGCAAAAATTTCCTTGAAACATGGCTAAAACAAAACGATGCTGAATATATTCTGTCAAGTAAATAAGTTGTTCATTAATAATGGCTATGGATTTAAGATTGAGATCGAATCATAAATAATCAAAGTTTAAGATTTTTTTTATAATACATATACATATATATATATATATATATATATATATATCTGGCCAAATTAAGCACCAGTATTAATTATCATACAGCTTTCAATTTAATTGTTCACGAACCCCCCCCCCACCCCTCCCCACCCCCAAACTCAGCCCCCCCACCTCCATATAAATAATTTTTTTCAGTGTAATTTTTCTTGCCATGCGGGCGGCTATTACATATTATGATTTATTTTTATAAGATTCACTACATCCGTCATCAATTTTGTGTACATGCTCCCATAGGAAAATATTTAAAACTCCAAGCAAATGTTATTTTTATATATAATAATTAACATTTTTAGATAAGAAATTTTTTTTGTAACATTCATATTATTGTACTTTAAATAAGTTAACCACATAATTAAAAATAAATATACATTCCAGTTAAATAAGTAATTTTGTGGTTAACTTATTTAAAGTACAATAATATGAATGTTACAAAAAAAATTTCTTTTCTAAAAATGTTAATTATTATATATAAAAATAACATTTGTTTTGAGTTTTAAATATTTTCCTATGGGAGCATGTACCCAAAAATGATGACGGATGTAGTGAATCTTATAAAAATAAATCATAATATGTAATAGCCGCCCGCAGGGCAAGAAAAATTACACTGAAAAAAATTATTTATATGGAGGTGGGGGGGGGGGCTCGGGGTGAACAAATAATAATACTTAAATTTATTTTTCAATATAATATAGTATAGTATTATATTTGTTAAATTTGATATTGTAAAATAATCTTTATAATTTTATCGCAAAATAAATTAAATTTTAGTTTTTATTATTTAAATTAATAAAATTAAGAATATAATTAATAAAATATAAATTTAGAAGAAGCTAATATATCATGAGATTTAGAGATTCTGATTACCATTTTATTAATTTATAAAAAATAAATAAATCATAAAAATGATTTAAGTGTAAATATAAAAAAGCTTTAAATTTGGTTTAATGTATTTCTCAATTTTATTAATTCCACAAATAAATTATAGAATTAATACGAATATTAAATTTATTAATTTTTTATTAAAAAAAAGCTAATTCATTTGAGTTTTTAAAAATCCAATTTGAAAAAAATAAGGCAAATTTTTAAAAATAAATTAATGGAAACATAATGAACATACTAATCGCATTCTATTTGAAAATATAAAATTTAGAATCATTTTTTCTCACTTCTTCATTTAAGAAAATATAAATAACAATTTAAATATATACCTACGCTATGCTTATTATTTTATTGACAAAAAGGTTTTGCATTTTTTAGCTTAATCCAATTAAAAAAGATGAAATTGTCTGTAAATTATAGAAATATATACTTAATCTAATTATTTTATGGGTAAAATGATCTATAATGTTTTATAGAATAAATATATCTCCTCTCACCCAAATTATTATTTTAAGACCTTAATTTTTGGCAAATTCAGCAAGGAATTTATTAGCTTCCATAATGCATTCATTATATTAATTTGAGAAAAAAATCAATATGATATAATATTTAATTTAAAATTCTTCATAACTTTATTACTTTAATAAGAGCTACATAAAGTCTAAGGATTTTACCACATAAGTTTAAATAAAGAATAATTATATTGATATTTAATAGTTTTGTAATCTTTCATCTTAAGATACCAATCAATAAATTCTTTAACGTAAAATAATTACAACTCTTCATGTTTTATTTGCTCAACATTTTATTATTGAATGTGAATCAATAATTTATAAAACTTATAATGTTAGTATTGAATAAGAAAGTAACTTGAAGAAAAAAAATAATTATAATAAATCATATCAAATGTATTCAAAAAATTGTTATCAATATTTAATGTTAAATCAGATATTTTTATTAATTCTTTATCTATATATTTCTTGCATGGAATAATTGAAATTATATAATAAAATTTGCTTATTTTTGTGGATAAAATCTACAAAATATGATAATGATTAATCATATATCTGTAAATATAATATATGTATTGTTAAAACGAATGAATTCCATGTATTTCTTTATGCGGGATTTATTTTTATTTAAATAATATGTGAATCATATTTAAGATTGTACTTAAAACCTAAAAAAACAGTTGAATTTTGAATAATTACTTCAATTTAAATTAAATTTATGTAGGGATGGCCATTTTTTTACATCACAATTAATTTTATTAACAGTCCCTTTATGTAATAAAAACAATTCTTTAGAGTTAAATAAAAATTTCCACTAAACAATTTCTTTAAATTGCTTATCCAGGCTAATTTCTCAAACTTAACAAATTTATTTTTTAAATCGTATTATCTTACTTTCATTAAAAATAAATAAGAATATTATTGAAAATTAAAAAAATTATTCTTTTTGGTTTTAAAAAATTTAGAAATTATAAAAATTACATGATAAAAGACAGGATATATTTTTCAAGTAATTTATGTTCAAATCTGATTAGTTTTATTGTAATAAAACATAAATTATTTAGATAAAATAGCATAATTAAAGGTAGATTAATGAATTTTATAATGAATTTGCATTACTGTATATTTATATTAATTTCATTATAAATTTTCTTACTCTACCGCATTTAATGTTATTTGCATATGAGTTTCTTAATTGTATTAATTAAGAAAACTAAAATAAGAGAAATTTAATAAAATCTTTTATTCTCTTTAAATGATATTTATTTAAATATTTTTTTTCAAATAAATAAACTTTTTATTTATAAAACCTCTTAAGTCAATTAAGAACGAAGATTAGGAGATAAGAACAATTAAATTAAAATATAATTATAATTGGCTGAAATTAAATATAATTAGGCTAAAATCAAATTTACGCACCCTGATTGGTTTAATTTATAGAGACAATTAATCGAGCCAAAGGTTTTAATAATTTACGCCAAACATCATAAATTTACGCCAATAATAATTATATTTTAATTTAATTGTTCTTATCTCCTAATCTTTATTCTTAATTGACCAACGGGGTTTTAATTAAATACATATTAATATGCAATCATTTTCTTGGTTTTTAACTGTTGTTGAAGTAGTAAGAAAAACTATGCTTATAAAACAAAAGATTTTAATGAAAATTATAATTTATTTTAATTTAATTTTCCTTCTCTTCAATGAAATTTATCAATGGAGAATCTTTTATTAAATTTATCAAAAATTGAGATTTTAATTTTATTATTATATTTTTCTTGTTTAATTTTTACTTTATTTAAATGATAAAACATAACATTATTTATATTAATTTATCTTGAAAATACAAGCAATTTATATTTTTCATTGTCAAAATATGAATTTTTTCCTGTTAGACAAGTTTTGGGATAGATTAGAATAAATATATATAAATAGATACATTCAAGCAAAATTTATATCCCAGAGTTTGCCTTGGTAATTGAAGTAATTAACAATTAAAATAATAATTAAAACCTTATATAGTTTTAATTTGAAATAAATATTTTCATTAGTACTCACCATGAAATAATTCGTTAGCAATAATCTTCTAAAAATGATCAATGTATCCAACGGAATCTCTCAAATTAATTTCTTTATACTCCTAGATATCAAAAACAAAGAGAAGCATTGGTTGAATTTGCTCGCATAACTTACAAAAA
>ARYC01021054.1:0-23707 GCA_000711775.1 Oxytricha trifallax
TCTTACTATCTTTAATAAATTTAGGCATAATATAGTTATATTTTTGCGAAGAAATTGTATATTTAAGATTAAAAATATATCATTATAAATATCTTGTTT
This sequence comes from Oxytricha trifallax, assembly GCA_000711775.1. NCBI lineage: Eukaryota > Ciliophora > Spirotrichea > Sporadotrichida > Oxytrichidae > Oxytricha > Oxytricha trifallax. The sequence continues at coordinate 100 of ARYC01021054.1, forward strand.
TCGGGTTCAATAAATAATTATAAAGATTTAAACTATTTAATCATTAGCACTTGAATAAATACAATTTTACTTATTCTCACATTTAAAGTATTAAACCCAATAAAAATAGAAGATAGCTGATTCGATATTTTTCCAATTAAACTTGAGATTAAAAGTGTGAAATTAAAACTATGCGAGATTCGGGGGGGAGTTTCGTGCACTTTGGTATGATAAAAAAATTATGGAAATTTCCTGCACTAAAAATAAATATTTTTTGTTATTTTATGGATACATTTGGTTTGGGAAATTAAATTATAATTAAATTTATAAAAATAATAAATAGTGGTAGTTAAATTTCTGGAAACCTAGGCTATATGGTACTTGTTTGAAAGCGAATTCAAAAATAAGCTGGACTTTACTAATGGCGGTACCCCTCTATCGCATTCGTGAAGCGAAATAACTCGACTTTAATTTTGGGTGATTTTCTTATTTTATTTTGCTGCAAAAATTAAAGTCAAGGTATCTTCTCAGGAATGCGATAGAGAGGTACCGCCAATAGTAAAGTCCAGCTTATTTTGAATTCGTTTTCAAACAAGTACCATATTCAAAACCCCAAAACCCTTTCAATAGTTTGATTGAGTTTTTGATTGATAAAAGTAGACTATTAGTGCATACTTTATTAAGAATTTAATAGGGTTTATGTAGGGGTTTAATGTTTAAATATTAGTAATTTAAGCGAGTATAACAAGCGAGCTTTAAAATATTTCACACAAACATAAGCTTAGAGTCATGTAGCAGTTCTCTGAATTTTATCTTTCCAAGTTGATGTTTGATCGCTTCTATTGTTTGTTAATTCTCTTATGGCTTGATAATAGTTGAGTATGCAAGTTCTCTGAGACCACCATTTATTTTATTTTTATCGAGATATTGTTTGATTCACTGTTTAGAATCTCTCTCACCCCTGCAGCTAAAGTAATCGTTTCTTGGCATGTCACTCTCTATTATTATTACTGCTAGAGCCCTGATATCCATCTCTCCAATCCTCTTTCTCTGAGAAAAATCCAGGAGTGCCGTATACATTTCCTTTTGAAGAGGCTTGCACTCTTTGAGCTTTGTTAAGTCAATAACATAAACTCTAAGAGGCTGAAAGTTCATCATGATGTTCTATGGCTTTAAATCTTTATGAACATAACCTAGCTTGATGAAGCTCTTCAATCCCCTCAACTATCTGCTATACTATCTAGCTAACTTATCTCTGACATCTATTGTCAGATAAGAATTCTCTATAAGTCATTTCATGTAAAGGAAGCCTGAAGGCTACATGATCTTTACCAAGTAAAATAGCATCAAGCTAGATGATATGCCTGCACTCGTTTAACTTTGCCTTTTAAAGAGCATAATACTCATAAGCAAATTCCATTTGGAACTTGTCATCAGCAAGGAAGTAATTGAAAGGATATATCTTATAAGCATATAAGTCATCAGTAATGACTCTCTTCTCTATTTTTTCTTCAAGAGTGAGGTAGCTTTCTTGGCAAGAATCTAAGTCAATAATTTTTAATATAGGAATCTTCTTTGCATCTATTTCAACTATGATTTTATTGATCTCACAGACTGGAAGTTCTTGACTGCTTTCTTCATTTTAACATAATTCTAGACTTTAACTTTAAGAGACTCCACTGGGTTTCTTAATCTTCTCTTTTAGAGGAATCTATTCCCTGTAGGTTCATGAATAAAGACAAAATTTTAATTGTGCTTTTTCTTTAAGTGCACTTTGAGATCTCGAGTATGAGAATAAGGCTTCTCACAGAACTCACAGACATACTTCCCATCTTTCTTTTAATGCTGGAGATAAAACCTTGGCATATCGTTGTGTATATCTCTCAAGTGTCTCTTATAAGTCGACTAGTAAGGAAAAACTTTATTGCATTCTTTGCATTAATAGTCAACTTTAGCTGGAATTTATTAATGCTCTATGGCGGGTTGTTTAACCTCCTCCTCAATTTGCACAGCTTCTATGATAACCTCCTGCTTAACTTATATTTAAATCTCAAAGCTAGACTGGTCAAAACTGTCATAAGTAGGCTCCCACTGAGTACAAGCGTCTCTGGTCTCTACTTTTCTTGGCTACTGGAATGATAATTTTTATTGACTTCCAAGTAATGCCGCTCTTTTCAAAATGTTAGCGCTCATTTTAGTTTGCTGATAAATTTTATTATAATAATGATAAAATCTACCTTGATATACTATAATAGTAGAGTATAAGATACTCTGGTAGATTCTTTGCTGAGAGGTAAGAAAATTAAACAACAATAAAAGACTGTAAGTTGACATTTTTTATGAGAATTTTATACATTTTAGTAAATTAAAATACTCCTAATGAAGTTTTGTTTCTCTAGGAGGTCTCCAAATCAAGTTTAAACTTAAATTGGAGGTAAAGATTTTAAAAATTATTAAATTTAATCTGATCCTAATTAATTTTTAACCTTAAAATTTAACTCCTAATAAAGTTTGAACTTAATTTCGAGGACCTCCTAAAATAATTAAACATTAAAAGGAGCAATTTAATGGAGATAGATTGATAAAAATGGAAATCAATCTGTGAAACTTGGAGCAAGTTTTTCAATGCTTCTCCGCATATCTTTTAAAGGTTGACCTCCAGTAGGTCCTCCATATTAGTAATAAGATTTTAATAAACTTAGAATGGATATCCATAATTTTAAATTTCATTAACATTTCTAGAAAGAGAAGCAAGATGGAGTCTATGAATGATGCAATGAAGAGAATTTAATCTCAAGATTTAATAGGAAAATTTCGAAGTAAAGAAGACCTTTATAGATATTTGATATAGGAAGGTAAGTTCTTAATTGATTAATAAATCAATTAAAGTTGGATTGTTCTTGCCGACTTAGGAGGGAACCTAAATCTCATTCTTAAAAGCCTTACTGAGTGAAAGAGAAAAAAGCTTTTAAGTCTAATGAAATTAGGATAATAGAGATACCTAACTACCCTGAAATATCAGTGACAAAGCTAAATGACGATGCTATGAGTGATCCAGACGTAGCTATCTACCTTCCATCAAAGCTACAACTCTCTAATAAGTTGCCAGAGAGAAACTTCTTCTTTGGTGTTCTTGCAACTCTGAAACCTGAGTACTTAAATGAAGTAATTTAAGAAGCTCATAAGAAACACCACAGCATCTCTCCTGAAGAAAAAGAGAAGCAAGGCATTAAAATAAGTGACACCTGGCTGTAGGAACTTCAAAAGCATCCTTTCATCTCAAGTAAGCTTAGTCTTCTAACTTTATAGAAAAACCTGGTACTGCTATATACTTGATGAAAGAGCGCAGCAAATTAAACAGAGAGAGAAAAACTCAAGTAAACATGAATTGAGTAAGAGGCTCTTCAAAGATTTATAAAAGCCAGAAGAGATGAACATAGATGCAGGAGCTGGCACTAAGAGAAGAAACATGGGCTCAAGCAAACCTTAAGAGGAAGAAAAAAAAGAGAAGCCAAATCCCTTTACGGGCAAATTTAATATATGAACTTATTCAATCGTTTAAATCTAAAACTTATTTATATACACAAAATCTCCCTTCTCTTGCGCATACTTTAGCTTTATAATCGCTGACTCTCTTAGCAGCACTCTTAATAAAATCGACTGTATCTATCTTAAAGTCGTGCATTAAGTGATAGAGTAGAAGTTTCTTGTATGGCCTTTCAATAACTCCCAATATAATTCAATTCCATTGAACTAAGGGCTGTAAGAAACATTAAATACAGGTGTTATAATTAGCCTTTCATACTCCTTCCTTGAGTCTTTAGTTTTATGAACTGAAAAGTTATAAACAAACAGGATGATCTCTTAGTCAGCGTACTTATCTCTCAGTTATTGCAAGAACTTAATATATTATTCAGTCTTTATAGAACGAGGGTGAATAACATAAGTCTCTAGGCCACTATCTTCACTGATTCCACCAAGGATTGCATGAGTTTATATATTAACTTTTTAGTCATAAACTTCTATATTACTATACCTCTTGTACCAAGACCTTGATATAAATGTATTGAATGTAAATACAGCTTCATCTGCGTGTATGAACTTTATATTATGCTGTTAAGACCTCTGCATTTAATCGAATATATAATTTAAATTATCCTTATAAAATGGAACATTAAAGTCAATCACTCTCTTAATGCGATTGACTGTCTTGTAAGATATTCCATTCTTTTTATATATGTTTGCTAAAGATTAAGCAGAGATGTGAAGCTCAAGAAATTGGCGATGAAACATCACAGCTCTCTAAGTCAGAGAGAAGTGAGCCCAGTATTTAAGAGTCTTATCATTAATTAGATAATCGATATGATGCTGCTAAAATTTTAAGGGTCTCTTAGGCTTATTTTTAAGATGCTATCTCTTTAAATTCAATGCTAAAAGACAGTGAGACCTCACAGTTGCTGGATATTTATGGAGTAGCCTTGCTGTAGAAGTATAATTCAGAACAGGCTTGAGTTATTCACTATATTTATCACATCCATATCGCAACTTAAACAATAAATCTATATACTCACTGTCATAAACAGACCCCAAACCTCGCATATACTCACTTAAAATACTAATATTTAAACATTAAACCCCTACATAAACCCTATTAAAACCCTAATAAAGAATGCACTAATAGTCTACTTTTATCAATCAAAGACTCGATTAAACTACTGAAAGAGTTTTGGGGTTTTGATTGCCTAGGTTTCCAGAAATTTAACTGCCACTAATTATTAATTTTATAAATTTAATTATAATTTAATTTCCCAAGCCAAATGTATTCCTACAATATCAAATTAATCTTTATAACAACTATCAACCAACTTCCGGACTAATTTCATCGTTACAATTATTCTTAATTTATTTATCAAATAGTAAATATATATACTAACATGATTCTAAGCGCCATCCAAGCACTATATCTTTTCTTCTAAATGCTTGTTTATCTAAGAACTCTTCGGCATTTTAGGCAGGAATTGATTATATATATATATATATTTTTTTTTAAGTATTTTTGATATTCCAAGTGTTCTCAATTGTATAAGTTGTTATCTAATCTCTAGATACTATTCTTCCTATCATACCTCTATATCCCTCCCTTGGTAATGAATATAAGTTCTATGCCCATTCAACCATCTCTAACTTTTGTAATACCCCTTACAACATATTATCCAATTATATTTCTAAATGTTCTTTTATTTATGTTATGAACACATTCGATTACTATTTTCTTGAACTACTTAAATGATGTAACAATGTCCTCTTAATATGTAATGGGTCATAGAAATATAAAATTTTTGAATTTATTTAAAATTAATTAAATTTTTTATAATAAAATGAAAGTGCTGAAACTCCCCCGGGATTCTTTATGCATAAAAAACGTTTCATTATAAAAGTATAAGAAATGTTCTTATCTAGAAATTTAAATTATATCTTTTTAAATCAATTCGATCAAATATTCTTGAAAGTTAAATTTTTATCTTTGAAATGTTTTGAATAGGATATGTTAAAATGATATTATAAAATTTCTAATAAAAATATGAAAAGTTTGCTATTTTTTTTTTAATTATAGAAAATATTATATTATATATTATATTATATTATAAAAAGATCTACTTGCTTACAACGATAATTCTAAACACTTTGAAAATAATTTTAATGCAGATTAAGAGAAAATGTTGGTTTAAGCAATTACCTAAGTGGTAATCTAAAAATAAGGAGGAGTTTTTACTTATATTTTATAAAGGCTATTCCTTACTTTGTTATATTAGAAATTGAAATATTACCTTGTAGAATTATCTATTATGGATTTTAGAAATAGTTCGAAATTATTAATAAAATTTTACTGAATTACAATTTCCTTAATTATAAACATTATTAGACACATCAGAAATATCATAGAAGAATATGCTTTCGTAACTATCATCCTTAATACACACAATAACAGGAAAAAAGTTAACAAATTTAAAGCATTTTTAGTTAAAATTATTAGTCTTTATAAATAAATTTTTAACTCAAGCAATTAGCTTTGTAAAGAATAGTCGATTATTATTTCAGTAAAAATTCTCATAATAAGTTTACAAATATTAGAATTTATAAATTAAAAAACTTTAGTGCCATTTTGATCACATATAATTATTAATATATAATTTCATTCTCACATTACTTAGTATATGTTATTTTTTTTATGAACTTATTTTTTAAAAAAACATTAAAATTATTTCTTTGCATGTCATTTCATTTAAAAATAAATTTTTAATAACTCTCGTATATTTTTAACATTTTAAAATTCCTCAAATTTTTTATTTTATCAATGATTTCAAAGATTTATTATCTCATAAAAATAATTTGGGGTGCAAAATTATGTATTGTTGTAGGAATACATTAGATTTGGGAAAAAGATTTAAATTTAAATTAATTAAAAATCTAAATCATGGCAGTTATCTAATTCAAAGTGATTAAAAATCCACAAAAAAATCAATTCTACGGTAGTTCACGCAATTTTAGCTTGACTCTACTATTTTAAAAACCCTGAATCATCTTCCCATAATGCGAGATATTTCGATTTTGAGATGATTTTCAAAAACAGTAAAATAATTATTTCTCGCTTGGGATATGAGATAAATAATAACAACCACCATATCATATTTAATGCACTATCCAGAGAGAGCATGAGACTGCTATGGATTAAAGACTTTTTCCAATAACATAGCTGAAGGCAAATAATAATTAATTAATTTTAATTTATTTTCAAATCGAATGTATTCTTAGAAAAGTAAAATTGCTGATATTTATAATATAATCCATTATATTTTTTTAATTCTTTCAATCAAAAATGCTAAAGTAGGAAACGAAATAATCAGTACACTAAAGGACAAAAAAAGTATAATATATTATAATAAAAAGTGAAAATAATTATCTATAGCTTCAATAAAAAGAATGTAAAGAGAAAATAAATATGAGGAGCATTTTGAGTATGATAAATAAAAGATACCAGAGTTTATTATACTCTGGTTTAATTTTGTATAGCTTTCTATGAAGAGTATCTACACAATCAATTTAAATTTTTCTCATTCTTGAATTAAAAAGAAATGAAAATTGTCAATCTACTTAAATATGGAAATGGAAAAAAATAAACCCTAAAACTGAAAAATTCAAAAGAAACCAGAAATTAAATTAAATTGTAACTACAATATAAATTTGGTATAGATTATCGAATCATTTATGATGGCAAGCAACAAGGGATTGATAAATTTTCTTGTAACTTAGAGAATTATGATTCAATCATGATTGATAAACAAAGAAATAAGTTTATATTCAAAATTAATGTTAAAGTTAGTATAAACTCAGGATTTGTGATTATAGTAATTATGAATTGTAAATAAAAAAATAATAAAATAATAAAAAATATAACAATGTTTTATTTCTATATATTTTAGCATTATGTAAAATTTATCTTAATATTTTTAATAAAATTCTTCAAATCTAGAGTATCTTGAGATTAGAGCACTTTTTTTAATTTGATTTATTTAGTATTACTATATTAGTATTTATTAGAGTTTAATGTTTTTACTTTTATATTGGTCTGAAATAGTTACATAAACATTATAAGATAATGCTAAGTTAATTGAATTTTCTTTTAATAACTGAAAAAAAACTTAAGAATTTAATGAAAATTGCTAGGTTTTTTCTTCAGAGTAATGAGAAAAAATTATAAATATTTAAGAAGTCACTTCTCATTTACGAATTAAAAATTAGCTATTGATGGTAAAGTGGTAATATGTATATAATATAATTTTAATGAAGCTTGACACTGAATTCTTAAATTATTCAAGCTTATAAGGTAAAATAAATAAGATAAGTTTGATTAGCAATTACTTTTACAAGTTGGTATTGAATTTGTTTAATACTTTATGGAGTATGTTTTTACTATTTAATAACTATAAAAAGTGTGCAAAATATATTTATCAAAGATTTTTATGTTATTCAATTTAATTTACTGGGAGAAAAATATCTAAAATTAGAAATAATGTAAACCTTTTTTATCAACTCAATAAATAATAAAATAGTTGACATTTTGGGAAAGAAAGTATAAATTACCTCAATTAAGATTTGCTTCAAATTTTTTCTGATCTAAAAATATACAGTACTTAGAAATCAACTAAAAAACATATTAACATATTTAGAAAATATGTAAAGTTAATTGAATAACATTATATTAATTATTAATTAATTATAATTTTTTGGGTAATTTTAAAGCAAATAATAATTAAAATAGAAAAATAAAAAATAATATTTTTTCAATCCATAAATTTATTTGTATTTACCTTATCAATAATAAAAATTTCATTCTATTTTCAATTTCTTTCATTCTATAATCTCATGAAGATCATTTATTATTTATATAATGTAAATTTATAGAATTGATAAAAGTACAACCCAACAAAATCAGTAAATTACAAATTAATCTGATTTAAATTATAGAAATTTACAAAATGCACTTGACTGAATAAAAAAAAAACACTTTTTGTGACACCCATTCATCGTCATAGAATAAAGATGAATCAAGTATTTTTTTTGCTAATTTGTTTGTTTTATATTTAACAAAAAATAATTTAAAAAAAAGGCTCCTAATATCTCCTAAAAATTCTCACATTTTAATTTTCTATAGAATATTTTTTAAATTGCAAATTTATAAAATAAATGAAAACAAAGAAATAAATTTTATTTTTCTTATCTACAATATAGTTTGTGAATTAAATGATTAATTATTTGGACTCAAAATATTTTTATATTATATATAATATATTACTAATTTCATTAAGAAATTAGATTTTGTATTAAAATAATTTATATTTGTATAATTTTTGAAATAAATCTTAAATAAATATATTAGCTACGAATAAAATCACTTTTCACAAAAACGGTTTATACTATTATATTTTATTACCATTTCATTGATAAAAACTGTAAAATTAAATAGCTTTAAAGTAATTAAACAGAATAAAAATGGAATCCTTGTTTAATGAAGTTATATAAATGCAGTATCACATGTGGTGGATAATCTATAAAAACCATGACATTTTAAAAAGTAAGTTCTTTTAAAAATTTAGATAAATAGGTAAATAAATATTTTAATACCAAAAACATTTAAAAATAGTTTATCTTGCCAGAATTTTATTATTATTTGATAAACTGCACCTTTCTGTATTATAAATTTATATTAAAAAATCTTTTAATCATTAATGTTTATGTTTTAGGTTTAATTTGTTTTAAGTTTAGAATTATACATTTTTAGCAAAATGTTAAAATCTATTATAAAATGTAGCTAATAATACTATCTTAAAACATATGATCTTAAAATTTGGATGGAGAAGGAGACTAGTTTATTTTGCAATGTGACAGATTTATAAATATATATTGTTGGTATTAATTTTCATCAGAAATTATTCTGAAAAAAATTAGGTTTGTTTGGAGATTTAAGATATCATGAATAAATTTGAGCAAATTATTATAAGTTTTGATTCTCAAAGAGTTCGTGAAATTTTATTTTTTGAGAGTTGCGCAATTTTTAAATAGCCAATTATAACTATAAATATAATAATTTTACTTAAACTATAATAAATAAATTTATTTTATCATTGTTGCGACCTTCTTCATGTTTGGAGGTATATCCCCACTAATTCCGGTACCCTGGAGTTCGAAACCGTGAAGGCACTCGGCTTTTACGAAGATATAAATCACGGACCTGAGAACCTCTTCAGAATATGTCAGACAAAGGTATAGGGAGACCAAAGCCAACAAAAATGTTGACCGTTAATCATGTCACTGAATGATACCATTATCTCCGAACAGGAGAAATTGGTGGAAAAATGATAATGCAAAGAGCTTGAACGCATCGCATGATTCCCGTACAGGTACCATTTATCAGAAAAATAGAAGAAAATCTACAGAGAAAACCTTGATAAAGTACAAATCATAAGTTTCCCTCCCCATCTAGCATAGTTATAGTTATTGGGCAAGTCTAATAGAGAACTGAATGCGGTTTAACATGATATAACACATCTAGGAAACGAAGGAACATTCAGTAAGATAAGTAGAAATACGCGGTAATAGGGGAGTTTCTGTTCACGATTGTATGTGGGTCGATTTGCATACTAACATCCATGATGAACAAACTGATTTAAGACATAGTTCTTGATATTGAATATGTTTTAATTCTTTTACTGGATTGATTTCGTATCGCAAGAATTAATATCAATGCTAATAATTAACTAACTAACTAACTATCTGGCTATTTTGTGATTTTTACATAAAAATGAAAAGTAAAAATCAGGCATATTATATACTGCGATTAAAAGTAAAGACCTTAAAAGTTAAATGTTTTAATAATTTAATAATATAATTAAATAAAATAAAAAATGAAATAACTTATAATAAAAATACATACAATACGTATCTAAATCAAACAAAGAATATTGATTAATTTAAATCTTAAATATAATAAAACCCCATAGATCAATTAAGACATGAGAATAGGGGTTAAGAACAATTAATGTATAATTTATTATTATTGGCGTATAATTTAAATGTTTCGGCTAATTATTAAAACTATTGGCTCGATTAATTGTCTCTATAAAATAATCCAATCAGGGTGTGTAAATTTGATTTTAGGCTAATTATTACATAATTAGCCAATTATAAATAATTCTTAATTTAATTGTTCTTAACTCCTATTCTCATGTCTTAATTGATCTATGGGGTTTTACAAATGAAATATCTCAAAAAGTTAGATTTTATAACCTACATCAAATAATTCAGATAAATTAAACATCCATAATAATAATAAACCACAAAATATGTTTTAATATTATAAAAAAATGCAATTTTAATAAAACAATTGCTAAGAAAAAATTATTTTAAAATAAAAAATAAAGAATATATTCAAAATTCTTCATTTTAATTAATTAATATTTTTAACGATAAAATTTCATTTGAAAAAAATTAAATGAATATTCTAAAAATAAGTATGTATTTTTCAATGAATAAATTATATAAACATAATTTTAAATAAAAATAGCTATTAAAAAAATTATAATGAATAAAATAAGTATCAAAGGATTATATAATTTATAGAAGGATAAATATACAGAATATTTTCAAAGAACAATGCTAAAAAATAAAATATTAATTGAAAAGAAAAAACTAAATATTATTATGAAGTTTGTAAAAAAAAGTATTCAAAATAAAATAAGAAAAAAATACAACTATTGAATTACATTACAAGTGATAACTTATATTATCAATCTTTACTTTCTTCCAAACATTAATTTTCAAAACGCATCTCAAAAAGAAATACTTAATAAACTGGATTGATTGAAATATAAGATTAGCAAAATGTACTTTGAAAAAAAATAGTCGCGACTATCAATATTTTTGATTTATACTGATTTAAACAAGTATTGGATTGTTACAATTCCTAAATTTATCTCTTATGATATTTGTATACTTACACTACTACTTATTAAGCTAAATAAGATCTCAATATAGTTTAAACAATTTAAATATAAAATTAGGAATGGTGAATATTTATCAAAGTGTTTTGCAAAAATTAGGACTGGTGAATATTTATCGAAGTGTTTTGCCTTAAAAGCTAAAGATTGTAAGGAAACATTTTAAACTTTTCGCTACGTTTTGGCAAAAAGTAAATTGACAGAACTTAATAAGATTTTGATGATCTATATTATTTTATCTTTGCACTTCCTTGGCTAGCTATGAGAAACTGGTCAATTCACTGAAAAAAATAATTGCAAAGTCAAAATAAAAATCACATATTTCTAAACTATATTTACTTATGTCATTAGTCACGTTTTAGAACATATCTAGAAAAATCATAATACTTAGTGATTTTATATTTTATAAATTCACCTGATAAGCCATGAAAAAAATGTAAGATTACGAAGATCTTCTCTTTATTGTTTAAGTTTGTAAAAATAGACCTCCAATAATGGCTCAAGCTTTAAATTAATGTACGAATTGTTTTTTATATTTAAAGATTCCGACGGAAGGTGAGTTGAGACAGAAAGTCCAAATTTCAGGTTAAAATCATTTCGCAGAGATGTTTAAACGTTTAAACAAGTTTAAAAAATGGACAAGCTAGTAACTTTCAACAAATTCAGCCTTGCAATAAATTTTTGAAAAATACATAATTCTTTTTTCAAGTAAAAATCTGATTGCGGTTTATATGGCAGCATATTTTCATATCATTCTTATTTCCATGCAATTCATAAAGAATGCGCTTCTTGTACAATACCTCTGGATAATTTTGATTAAAAGAAGATAGTTTTCATAAGCTCATCAAATATACAAATATTCGAATATTTGTATATATGTTTTTTCATACTGTAGATGATTCATTTTTTAACTTTTAAGGTTGTTATGTTTTTTTTTAATGAATCTTATGTTTGGAATCTTAATATTTCTGAATAACCTTGAATATATATATATATATATATTATAATCAAATGATTTTTGATTTTTTTCTTTTAATTCTTTTGATATTTTATAAAATTTTAATTTCTACACCTCTCATTTATTACTTTACATTCCTAAAATTATAGCTGATATCTATTTTATAATATAAATAAAGATTATTTTTAAAGCATTTATTTGACCCTGCTGATTTATTTGGTTATAATGATATCTGTTCCGCCCGAGATCACCTTCCCAATTCCCATAAAATACCCCATTTTATAACAAATTACTTATTTACAGATCTGAATCGATCTCCTTCTTGAATCTCGACATCATAAGCCCTATTTTAAAAATAAAATTTCATCATAATTTCAAAAATTTTTATTCCCATGTTAGTGGCGTAAATGATAAGAATTTTAAGCTTTGTCAAATTTCACAATTTTGTGAGCTATAATGCAGTCTGCCTTATCAAATATAAATTGAAAATTTTTTTCTATTAAAATAATATTAAAATTTAATTCAATTAAAATTTTTATAAACTATTTTATACAAATTTAATTGTAAAAATTTTTATCCCTTAAATCAACTTTATTTGACATAATTAGAAGAAATAGTCTGATTAAATTTTTAAGTTTTTAATTTTCATCATTTTATAAATATATTTGTCTATTATTTTTTATAAAATGAAGAAAATTAAAACTTAAAAATTTAATCAGACTATTCATCGAATTATGTCAAATAAAGTTAATAGGGATAAAATTTTTTACAATTAAATTTGTATATCATAGTTTATAAAAATTTTAATTGAATTAAATATTAATATTATTTAATAATAAAAATTTTAGTTTCGGACCTACTATCCAGACAGTTGGTCTACTGACTAATTCTGATAGGGTAGGGGTTCGAAACCCAGTGTTCACTGATATTTGTACCTGGTAAAAAGCACAAAATATCTCATGGTTCTGTGGTGTTTGTACCTTGTACCTGATAAAAAGCAAGGGATACTCGTCAGGAGCTAGTATGACGTTAAATGGAAGCAAAAACATGACCCGATTTGGAAATCCGGAGTGGCTACATAAAAAAAAGACACGTATTAAGACTCTGGTCGAGTTTGGTGGTGACCTCACCATATGTTTCCGGAGAAAAGGTCGTTAGGAAGCGCATTTAACATTATTTCCACTTAATATAATTTCCAAATAACTTTACTAACTACTAACTAACCTGAAAAAAATTTCAATATATATTTAATAAGGCTGAATGCATTATAGAACATTAAATTTTGAAACTTAACAAAGCATAAAATAATTATCATTTACGCCACTAACATAGGAATAAAACTTTTTGAAATTATGATAAAATTTAATTTAAAATAGAACAATAGATATCGAGATTCAAGAAAGATCGATTCAGATCTGTAAATAAGTAATATGTTATAAAATCCGGTATTTTATGAGAATTGGGAAGGTGATCTCGGGGGGAACAGATATGCAATTGCTATATCTTAAATGATATCAGTTAAAACATCAGAATCCTATCAATAGTTTTATTGAGTTTTAAATTAATAAAAAAAGAGTATAAATAAAAGATTTTCGTCCAATGACTTGATGTCACACACTGTTTTATCAAACTTCAGATAAAACATTAATCTAATAAGGGTTGAAAGAGCACATGAAGCTCGAAAGATCGTTCTATAGTAAAATTTAATCTTGCCTTGCTTATGATGAAAGAAATTCGTGAAGGACGGATCTCTTAGAAAAGCTGAAGCAGAGGAATTCCATTCATTTCCAAAATAAGCGAACCAACAAGAAATTGTTATGCACTATTCAAGAAAGCACTTAGAAATTTGATTTGAGATGATTAATAGGGCGAGGAATATAGACAATAAGAGAGAAAATAAGTCTTTGCAAGCCGTAGTCGGTATGTTACATATATTTACGTGATCATAGTGATGCATGTGATGCAACATTTGTATTATTTTTCCCTTTTCTTGAATTAGGGTTTTAGATACTTCTACACTTTATCAAACCGCACAATAATATTCTAATTGTTCTATTTCTAAAATGTTCATTAGCTTATAGAGAAAAATGTTCTTTAAAGCTTAAGTTTTAAACATGAATTTCAAGGCTTTGACAATGTTTCGGCTAAAATGAATTGCTTGAACTTAATTAAATTTAATTTCTCTACATTCTTTTATCTTTGATTTTCCATTTTTGCCGACGAGATGCTGCTCAATTTTCTCAAAACGAGATTTAAGAAGTTATTGGAAATAGAAAATTAAAATCTTTTAAATTTTTAATATTTATACTTCTTTCTTTCAGTATCTATTTTTAATTAGAGCTAGTAAACGAATTCTAATAAATTTAGAGAAGAAAGATTGAAATGCAAGATTATGAATAACCTCAATTTATCATATTCATTAAAGTAGTCTTATTTAAGCTTTGTAAAATATATATATAAAAAAGATCCCTCTCCCCTTAACGGAAAGTTTTTCTTCAAGTTAAAATCAATGCTTAGTAGTGGTTAAGAATATTAAATCAAACTTGACCTCTAGAGATAAGTGAAATTTTAATTATATAGGCAAATCCTACCATACACTTAACGAAGAGAGAATATTTTATTTGTGGCTACTATTCTTATGATAAAATGTCATTTTTGCTTAAACGAATGATGGAAGATGAAATTCTTCTTTTGCAAGTTTAATGCAACACACTTTTATAACAGGATTATATCTGTAAATGTAATCCGCTAAGTTGACTCGATTTATTAGATAAGAATTAAAAAAAAAAATAAAGCGCATGCCCCAACACAAACTATAGGAGAGTTAATATTGAAAAGATATTAAATCAAGGAAGATCAAAAGAATGGAATCTCTGCTTAATTCATTTTTGCATGTTAATATTGATAAATGAGCAGTTTCTTTAATAACGACTAGCATATTGCGTCCAATGACTTGATTTCACACACTGGCTTATCAAACTTCAGATAAAACATTAATCTAATAAGGGTTGAAAGAGCACATGAAGCTCGAAAGATCGTTCTATAGTAAAATTTAATCTTGCCTTGCTTATGATGAAAGAAATTCGTGAAGGACGGATCTCTTAGAAAAGCTGAAGCAGAGGAATTCCATTCATTTCCAAAATAAGCGAACCAACAAGAAATTGTTATGCACTATTCAAGAAAGCACTTAGAAATTTGATTTGAGATGATTAATAGGGCGAGGAATATAGACAATAAGAGAGAAAATAAGTCTTTGCAAGCCGTAGTCGGTATGTTACATATATTTACGTGATCATAGTGATGCATGTGATGCAACATTTGTATTATTTTTCCCTTTTCTTGAATTAGGGTTTTAGATACTTCTACACTTTATCAAACCGCACAATAATATTCTAATTGTTCTATTTCTAAAATGTTCATTAGCTTATAGAGAAAAATGTTCTTTAAAGCTTAAGTTTTAAACATGAATTTCAAGGCTTTGACAATGTTTCGGCTAAAATGAATTGCTTGAACTTAATTAAATTTAATTTCTCTACATTCTTTTATCTTTGATTTTCCATTTTTGCCGACGAGATGCTGCTCAATTTTCTCAAAACGAGATTTAAGAAGTTATTGGAAATAGAAAATTAAAATCTTTTAAATTTTTAATATTTATACTTCTTTCTTTCAGTATCTATTTTTAATTAGAGCTAGTAAACGAATTCTAATAAATTTAGAGAAGAAAGATTGAAATGCAAGATTATGAATAACCTCAATTTATCATATTCATTAAAGTAGTCTTATTTAAGCTTTGTAAAATATATATATAAAAAAGATCCCTCTCCCCTTAACGGAAAGTTTTTCTTCAAGTTAAAATCAATGCTTAGTAGTGGTTAAAAATATCAAATCAAACTTGATCTCTAGAGATAAGTGAAATTACACTAATATAAAGGCGTCTACCATACACTTAACAAAGAGAGAATATTTTATTTGTGCTACTATTCTTATGATAAAATGTCATTTTTGCTTAAACGAATGATGGAAGATGAAATTCTTCTTTTGCAAGTTTAATGCAACACACTTTTATAACAGGATTATATCTGTAAATGTAATCCGCTAAGTTGACTCGATTTATTAGATAAGAATTAAAAAAAAAAATAAAGCGCATGCCCCAACACAAACTATAGGAGAGTTAATATTGAAAAGATATTAAATCAAGGAAGATCAAAAGAATGGAATCTCTGCTTAATTCATTTTTGCATGTTAATATTGATAAATGAGCAGTTTCTTTAATAACGACTAGCATATTGCGTCCAATGACTTGATTTCACACACTGGCTTATCAAACTTCAGATAAACATTAATCTAATAAGGGTTGAAAGAGCACATGAAGCTCGAAAGATCGTTCTATAGTAAAATTTAATCTTGCCTTGCTTATGATGAAAGAAATTCGTGAAGGACGGATCTCTTAGAAAAGCTGAAGCAGAGGAATTCCATTCATTTCCAAAATAAGCGAACCAACAAGAAATTGTTATGCACTATTCAAGAAAGCACTTAGAAATTTGATTTGAGATGATTAATAGGGCGAGGAATATAGACAATAAGAGAGAAAATAAGTCTTTGCAAGCCGTAGTCGGTATGTTACATATATTTACGTGATCATAGTGATGCATGTGATGCAACATTTGTATTATTTTTCCCTTTTCTTGAATTAGGGTTTTAGATACTTCTACACTTTATCAAACCGCACAATAATATTCTAATTGTTCTATTTCTAAAATGTTCATTAGCTTATAGAGAAAAATGTTCTTTAAAGCTTAAGTTTTAAACATGAATTTCAAGGCTTTGACAATGTTTCGGCTAAAATGAATTGCTTGAACTTAATTAAATTTAATTTCTCTACATTCTTTTATCTTTGATTTTCCATTTTTGCCGACGAGATGCTGCTCAATTTTCTCAAAACGAGATTTAAGAAGTTATTGGAAATAGAAAATTAAAATCTTTTAAATTTTTAATATTTATACTTCTTTCTTTCAGTATCTATTTTTAATTAGAGCTAGTAAACGAATTCTAATAAATTTAGAGAAGAAAGATTGAAATGCAAGATTATGAATAACCTCAATTTATCATATTCATTAAAGTAGTCTTATTTAAGCTTTGTAAAATATATATATAAAAAAGATCCCTCTCCCCTTAACGGAAAGTTTTTCTTCAAGTTAAAATCAATCAATGCTGATTAGAAGTCGGTTAAGAATATAAAATCAAACTTGATCTCTAGAGATAAGTGAAATATTCACATATAAAGGCGTCTACCATACACTTAACAAAGAGAGAATATTTTATTTGTGGTACTATTCTTATGATAAAATGTTCATTTTTGCTAAAACGAATGATGGAAGATGAAATTCTTCTTTTGCAAGTTTAATGCAACACACTTTTATAACAGGATTATATCTGTAAATGTAATCCGCTAAGTTGACTCGATTTATTAGATAAGAATTAAAAAAAAAAAATAAAGCGCATGCCCAACACAAACTATAGGAGAGTTAACATTGAAAAGATATTAAATCAAGGAAGATCAAAAGAATGGAATCTCTGCTTAATTCATTTTTGCATGTTAATATTGATAAATGAGCAGTTTCTTTAATAACGACTAGCATATTGCGTCCAATGACTTGATTTCACACACTGGCTTATCAAACTTCAGATAAAACATTAATCTAATAAGGGTTGAAAGAGCACATGAAGCTCGAAAGATCGTTCTATAGTAAAATTTAATCTTGCCTTGCTTATGATGAAAGAAATTCGTGAAGGACGGATCTCTTAGAAAAGCTGAAGCAGAGGAATTCCATTCATTTCCAAAATAAGCGAACCAACAAGAAATTGTTATGCACTATTCAAGAAAGCACTTAGAAATTTGATTTGAGATGATTAATAGGGCGAGGAATATAGACAATAAGAGAGAAAATAAGTCTTTGCAAGGCGTAGTCGGTATGTTACATATATTTACGTGATCATAGTGATGCATGTGATGCAACATTTGTATTATTTTTCCCTTTTCTTGAATTAGGGTTTTAGATACTTCTACACTTTATCAAACCGCACAATAATATTCTAATTGTTCTATTTCTAAAATGTTCATTAGCTTATAGAGAAAAATGTTCTTTAAAGCTTAAGTTTTAAACATGAATTTCAAGGCTTTGACAATGTTTCGGCTAAAATGAATTGCTTGAACTTAATTAAATTTAATTTCTCTACATTCTTTTATCTTTGATTTTCCATTTTTGCCGACGAGATGCTGCTCAATTTTCTCAAAACGAGATTTAAGAAGTTATTGGAAATAGAAAATTAAAATCTTTTAAATTTTTAATATTTATACTTCTTTCTTTCAGTATCTATTTTTAATTAGAGCTAGTAAACGAATTCTAATAAATTTAGAGAAGAAAGATTGAAATGCAAGATTATGAATAACCTCAATTTATCATATTCATTAAAGTAGTCTTATTTAAGCTTTGTAAAATATATATATAAAAAAGATCCCTCTCCCCTTAACGGAAAGTTTTTCTTCAAGTTAAAATCAATGCTTAGTAGTGGTTAAGAATATTAAATCAAACTTGACCTCTAGAGATAAGTGAATTTTAAATATAAAGGCGCCTACCATACACTTAACAAAGAGAGAATAGTTTATTTGCTGCTACTATTCTTATGAAAACCAGTTCATTTTTGCTAAAATAAATGATGGAAGATGAAATTCTTCTTTTGCAAGTTTAATGCAACACACTTTTATAACAGGATTATATCTGTAAATGTAATCCGCTAAGTTGACTCGATTTATTAGATAAGAATTAAAAATAAAAAATAAAGCGCATGCCCAACACAAACTATAGGAGAGTTAACATTGAAAAGATATTAAATCAAGGAAGATCAAAAGAATGGAATCTCTGCTTAATTCATTTTTGCATGTTAATATTGATAAATGAGCAGTTTCTTTAATAACGACTAGCATATTGCGTCCAATGACTTGATTTCACACACTGGCTTATCAAACTTCAGATAAACATTAATCTAATAAGGGTTGAAAGAGCACATGAAGCTCGAAAGATCGTTCTATAGTAAAATTTAATCTTGCCTTGCTTATGATGAAAGAAATTCGTGAAGGACGGATCTCTTAGAAAAGCTGAAGCAGAGGAATTCCATTCATTTCCAAAATAAGCGAACCAACAAGAAATTGTTATGCACTATTCAAGAAAGCACTTAGAAATTTGATTTGAGATGATTAATAGGGCGAGGAATATAGACAATAAGAGAGAAAATAAGTCTTTGCAAGCCGTAGTCGGTATGTTACATATATTTACGTGATCATAGTGATGCATGTGATGCAACATTTGTATTATTTTTCCCTTTTCTTGAATTAGGGTTTTAGATACTTCTACACTTTATCAAACCGCACAATAATATTCTAATTGTTCTATTTCTAAAATGTTCATTAGCTTATAGAGAAAAATGTTCTTTAAAGCTTAAGTTTTAAACATGAATTTCAAGGCTTTGACAATGTTTCGGCTAAAATGAATTGCTTGAACTTAATTAAATTTAATTTCTCTACATTCTTTTATCTTTGATTTCCATTTTTGCCGACGAGATGCTGCTCAATTTTCTCAAAACGAGATTTAAGAAGTTATTGGAAATAGAAAATTAAAATCTTTTAAATTTTTAATATTTATACTTCTTTCTTTCAGTATCTATTTTTAATTAGAGCTAGTAAACGAATTCTAATAAATTTAGAGAAGAAAGATTGAAATGCAAGATTATGAATAACCTCAATTTATCATATTCATTAAAGTAGTCTTATTTAAGCTTTGTAAAATATATATATAAAAAAGATCCCTCTCCCCTTAACGGAAAGTTTTTCTTCAAGTTAAAATCAATGCTTAGTAGTGGTTAAAAATATCAAATCAAACTTGATCTCTAGAGATAAGTGAAATTACACTTATCTCGAAAAAATCTACATACACATAACAAAGAGAGAATATTTTATTTGCGGAACTATTCTTATGATAAAATGTCATTTTTGCTTAAACGAATGATGGAAGATGAAATTCTTCTTTTGCAAGTTTAATGCAACACACTTTTATAACAGGATTATATCTGTAAATGTAATCCGCTAAGTTGACTCGATTTATTAGATAAGAATTAAAAAAAAAAATAAAGCGCATGCCCCAACACAAACTATAGGAGAGTTAATATTGAAAAGATATTAAATCAAGGAAGATCAAAAGAATGGAATCTCTGCTTAATTCATTTTTGCATGTTAATATTGATAAATGAGCAGTTTCTTTAATAACGATAGCATATTGCGTCCAATGACTTGATTTCACACACTGGCTTATCAAACTTCAGATAAACATTAATCTAATAAGGGTTGAAAGAGCACATGAAGCTCGAAAGATCGTTCTATAGTAAAATTTAATCTTGCCTTGCTTATGATGAAAGAAATTCGTGAAGGACGGATCTCTTAGAAAAGCTGAAGCAGAGGAATTCCATTCATTTCCAAAATAAGCGAACCAACAAGAAATTGTTATGCACTATTCAAGAAAGCACTTAGAAATTTGATTTGAGATGATTAATAGGGCGAGGAATATAGACAATAAGAGAGAAAATAAGTCTTTGCAAGCCGTAGTCGGTATGTTACATATATTTACGTGATCATAGTGATGCATGTGATGCAACATTTGTATTATTTTTCCCTTTTCTTGAATTAGGGTTTTAGATACTTCTACACTTTATCAAACCGCACAATAATATTCTAATTGTTCTATTTCTAAAATGTTCATTAGCTTATAGAGAAAAATGTTCTTTAAAGCTTAAGTTTTAAACATGAATTTCAAGGCTTTGACAATGTTTCGGCTAAAATGAATTGCTTGAACTTAATTAAATTTAATTTCTCTACATTCTTTTATCTTTGATTTTCCATTTTTGCCGACGAGATGAGGCTCAATTTTCTCAAAACGAGATTTAAGAAGTTATTGGAAATAGAAAATTAAAATTTTTTAAATTTTTAATATTTATACTTCTTTTCTTTCAGTATCTATTTTAAATCATAGCTAGTAAACGATATTCCATTGACATTTAGAGATGAAAACATAAGATAGTGAATAACCTCACTTTATCATAATAATTTAAGTAGTCTTCTGTTAGCTTTGTAAAATATATAAAGAAGATGCCCCTTAAACGGAAAGATTTACTTCAAGTTAAAATCAATAAATGCTGATTAGAAGCGGTTTTGAATATGAAATCAAACTTGATCCTCTAGAGAAAAGTGAAATTTTAATTCTCATATGAAATGCGTCTACCATAGACTTAACAGAGAGAGAATATTTTATATGCGCCACTTTTCTTATGATAAAATGTCATTTTTGCTTAAACGAATGATGGAAGATGAAATTCTTCTTTTGCAAGTTTAATGCAACACACTTTTATAACAGGATTATATCTGTAAATGTAATCCGCTAAGTTGACTCGATTTATTAGATAAGAATTAAAAAAAAAAATAAAGCGCATGCCCCAACACAAACTATAGGAGAGTTAATATTGAAAAGATATTAAATCAAGGAAGATCAAAAGAATGGAATCTCTGCTTAATTCATTTTTGCATGTTAATATTGATAAATGAGCAGTTTCTTTAATAACGACTAGCATATTGCGTCCAATGACTTGATTTCACACACTGGCTTATCAAACTTCAGATAAACATTAATCTAATAAGGGTTGAAAGAGCACATGAAGCTCGAAAGATCGTTCTATAGTAAAATTTAATCTTGCCTTGCTTATGATGAAAGAAATTCGTGAAGGACGGATCTTTTAGGCAAGCTGAAGCAGAGGAATTCCATTCATTTCCAAAATAATCGAACCAACAAGAAATTGTTGTGCACTATTCAAGAAAGCACTTAGAAACTTGATTTGAGATGATTAATAGGGCGAGGAATATAGACAATAATAGAGAAAATAAGTCTTTGCAAGCCGTAGTCGGAATGTTACAAATATATTTACGTGATCATAGTGATGCATGTGATGCAACATTTGTATTATTTTTCCCTTTTCTTGAATTAGGGTTTTAGATACTTCTACACTTTATCAAACCGCACAATAATATTCTAATTGTTCTATTTCTAAAATGTTCATTAGCTTATAGAGAAAAATGTTCTTTAAAGCTTAAGTTTTAAACATGAATTTCAAGGCTTTGACAATGTTTCGGCTAAAATGAATTGCTTGAACTTAATTAAATTTAATTTCTCTACATTCTTTTATCTTTGATTTTCCATTTTTGCCGACGAGATGCTGCTCAATTTTCTCAAAACGAGATTTAAGAAGTTATTGGAAATAGAAAATTAAAATCTTTTAAATTTTTAATATTTATACTTCTTTCTTTCAGTATCTATTTTTAATTAGAGCTAGTAAACGAATTCTAATAAATTTAGAGAAGAAAGATTGAAATGCAAGATTATGAATAACCTCAATTTATCATATTCATTAAAGTAGTCTTATTTAAGCTTTGTAAAATATATATATAAAAAAGATCCCTCTCCCCTTAACGGAAAGTTTTTCTTCAAGTTAAAAATCAATGCTTAGGAGATGTTAAGAATATTAAATCAAACTTGACCTCTAGATATAAGTGAATTTTAAATATAAAGGCGCCTACCATACATTTAACGAAGAGAGAATAGTTTATTTCTGCTACAATTCTTATGAAAACCAGTTCATTTTTGCTAAAATAAATGACGGAAGATGAAATTCTTCTTTTGCAAGTTTAATGCAACACACTTTATAACAGGATTATATCTGTAAATGTAATCCGCTAAGTTGACTCGATTTATTAGATAAGAATTAAAAAAAAAAAATAAAGCGCATGCCCAACACAAACTATAGGAGAGTTAAAATTGAAAAGATACTCAATCAAGGAAGTTCAAAAGAATACAATCTTTGCTTAATTCATCTTTGCACGTTATAATTGAGATATAAGCAGTTACTTTAATAACGACTAGAATATTGCGTCCAATGACTTGATTTCACACTGGCTTATCAAAATTCTGATAAAACATTGAACTACAAAGGGTTGAGAGCACATAAAGCTCGAAAGATC
>ARYC01021056.1:0-11315 GCA_000711775.1 Oxytricha trifallax
AAAATTTTTTATTAAATCTGAAACTTTTTTCTTCGCACAAAAATCTTCTCTCAAGTGAAGATAAAAAATCCAAAGAAAATAAAATCTTAAAATATTTTAAGATTTTTTATATTTTTACATTTCTATCATGAATTTGGTATGTAGATCATGAATATAAAAAAAATGATTCAAAGATATATAATAAAACGTGAATATCATAATAAAGCTGCAGATTAAGTTTAAAAATTTTAATTGTTAAACTTAATATACTATATTTATTATATAACCATCAAAAAATTGTATATACTATTGTATTAATTTTACTCTTTAATGATAATATAATGATAATTACTTTAATTTATAAAATAAGTGCGAATTATAAACGCATCGTTAGCAGTCTATGACTTATTTTCTTCATAATGTAACCGCCATGATGCTTCAAACAAAAACTACTCTTTATACTTTTACATTTTGTTATATTAATTGATATTATCTTATTAATTTACTCTAAAGATCCACTTGGGCGTGTGTTGTATGTATGCATCGATTGATATTTTTATAAATTTAATATTAAAATTATGAGTATTAAAAATATTTGAGACGTGCCCAAAGTGACTCAATGTATGTTGAGTGAGAATAATCGGTCTTGTCTATACAATTTTTTATTTTTTATACCCCTTCTTCTGCGGGATACAGACACATGTTTCAATTATATAACTAATTAATATTTTTTAACTTTTTATATTGTTTCGTGCATACTGCTTTTACTGAGAGATATTATATAATTTAATAATAATTAGATTAATATATTTAAGAGTCCTTCCCAGTCTATACCATTGTAACTAGGATATCCGTCATTTTAAATAAGTTTTTTTATTTTTCATGGAAGACAGTTATTCCAGGTTTACAGCATGCAGCTATGATATATCGATAAATATTAATTTTGAAAAATTAATGATATCCTGTAGCGTCTATGTTTTACGATCATGGACGAAAAACAAGCGAAATTATATAAATTTATCCAATTTTTTTAAAACTTTTATTAAGTATCAAATTGAACTTATTTAAATATAATTTTATAAAATTCCCGGGGCTCATTGACGCTTTTTGCCCGACCACCCATTACTGCCTCTAGTATATTTTTTATTGCTCGTCAGAATACATTATAAATCTACTAATTATATATTTTAATTGAATTTACAAATTATTTAATTTTCATAAATATATTCATAAATTTTCAATGCCACAATTTATTAAACTTAATATATTTTTAGTTTTGTTTTTTATAAAATATTTGTTATTTTTGTGCTTTCTTACGTGCATAAAAGAATGAATGTATTTATTTCTATTAATTTTTAATTCTTAATTTATTATAGGTATTAATTGGCCCGGTTGGAGTATGCCCCCCTATAGTACCCTTAATAGTAAATGCACTTACATAACGTCTCATCGATCTAAACATCTGTATGAAATACAACGGATTCTTATCTGTTTTATTCATAGTTGCTTGTTAAAAGGTATTTATAATATATATTTAAAATATTGTCGATATTAAATTAAAATTTTGATGTTATTAAATTAAAAGACGGAGCTCGGCCATTAATTTCGCAACCGTATTGTAACTAAATGGTAATTTAAGTCATAAGTCATAGTATTTTACCTAATTATTGTGTTGTAACTCCCAACAATATATATATATATATATATAAATATATAGAAAATATATGAATTGATATGGGATTTATGGTTGATTACTATTACAAAATTTATAATTTTTGTTTAAGAATAAATCTGTTTTTAAATTAAACTATTTCTAATTATAAGGAAAATTTTATTTATATAATAACTACCTTCTAATTTATTTGCAATTACGATTAAGAATATTTTTACAAGAAATATATAAACTTTTAAAATTTATTTTCTTGAAAGTAATTGATAATTATAAACTTATATAATACTTTTAAACAAGTCTCTTCTTTAAATCAGATGCATTTAAACCGTTTGGGAAATCTATATAACTTAAATATAAATTAATTAAGTATTAAATTTAAAATTATTAGGAGTATTCTAGTAAAAGTTTGAAGATCTAATTTTGATGGGATGTGGAGTGTGCATTTATTATAAATACATTAAAGTTAAATTTTTCAAAGTTATAATCCATTATTTATGATCACTAAAATCTAAGTTTTAAAATTATAATCCATTCAAAAATTTATATTTTATAAAAATATAACTTGTATAATATCTAGCTACATTCAAAATTATAACATAAACAATATTTACTAATACAATATTATTATGAGACTTAAATTTATGATTCATCATTATACAACTTCTAAAGCTTTTATTATGTATTTAGAAATAGTTTATAACTTAAAGAAATTTATAAAAAATGCTACTATTTATTTATATAAATATCCAATAATTTAAGTATGCATCCTGCTTTAATTGTATAACTAGCTTTGCAGTCATCTTCAAGACATTTATATGCTATCTTGTTAGCTTGCAAAAAATAATATATTAAAATAATCTGTTTAATATCATTATTTGAAAAAAAATTAAATTTACTAATAGTATTAATTTAATTAGCATATCGTTTGTCCTATATTATTTCGCAGTGTCTTTAGCATCTTTTACATTGGATGGATTCTTTGAATAAATTAAAATAAAGTTTTGAGTATGCGACACTTAATCAGTAACTCTATAGTCATTTATAAATTCTCAATCTAATCTAGTATTCAAATAAAATCTTATAAAATATGTAATATTTATAATATAACATTGCTAAAATAATATATAATTACATTATTGTGATACGCAAACAATATTTAATGAATTTACTAAGAAATTTATTAAAAAATAAGTTAAACAATAGCTTCATCACCTTTATTAATTCCCACATTTTTGATTCTTAGTATTATTAAAAATTATTTAGAATTATCCTATTAAAGAAATAATTATAAAATATCATGCATGATTGTCTTCGTATTGTTACTATTTCCCATTTGTATAACGTTTTAATTTATGAAATATATTATTGTTATAAATTAACGACTGAAATTTTAATAATTGAAGTGTATGATGAAATGAAATTTTATAAAATCTTAATATATTTTAAGATTTTATTTTCTTTGGATTTTTATTTTCACATGAGAGAAGATTATTGTGCGAAGAAAAAAGTTTCAGATTTAATAAAAAATTTTAAGGTTCCAGTTTATGAAATTTGGGGGGGGCCTGATTATAATATTCGTTGATAATCTTTCTGTTCATAAGAATAAAGAAACAAGGAAGAGTTATGAGCAACTTAGAATAACGCCAGTGTTCAACGTACCTTACAGTCCATAGTTTAATAGAATTGAGTTCTACTGGGAGATATTAAAAGGTCATTGCAAGAAACTGCTGCTATACCACTTGATACATGACCTACCTATCGATACAGTAGACTTTATTAAAAGCTCAGCGAAGAGAGTAGATAATTAGTTGGCTTAAAAGTGTGCTAAAGAAGGGAGAGTGAATGTATATAAATAAGTTTTTTAGTTAAGTTAATGAATATAAGTCACATTTAAAATTCTTAAGAGAGAGATGGCTTCTCTTTCTTTTCTTCCTCTTAAGGCTTGCTTGGGCGTAGGTTTCTTCTCTTGCTGCCAGCTCCAGCATCTATGTTCATTGACTCTGGAGGATAAATATTTGAATAAAGTCTCTTACTAACTTCATAATTTGTCTACGATTTTCGCTCTCTGTTTTGAAGCTTGCTCTATTCCTTCATCAATAAGATGCCAGTACCAGATTTTTCTAAAGAGTTAAGCTTGAAATCTTACTTGAAATATAAGGGTGCTTCTTCAGCTCTGATAGCCAGCTCTCACTTATCTTGATCCCTTGTTTGTCCTTATCTTCTGAAGAGATGCTGTACCTTTTCTTATGAGATTCTTGAATAATTTCTTTCAAGTAATCACCTTTAATTGTTGCAAGTATGCCAAAGAAATAGTTTCTTTCAGGTAGTTTATTTGACAACTGCTTCTTAGTAGGCAGGTACTGCGAAACCTCTGGGTCGTTCATAGCATCATCATATAAGTTAGTCACTGAGATTTCTGGATAGTTTGGAATCTCTGCAAACTTTACATCTTAAGTTTTCAATGCTTTCTTCTCTTCGCAGAGTATCGCCCTTAGAAATGAAATTTTGGTACCTTCCATCGTTGGCAAGAACAAACCAACTATATAATCAAAAATGAGTTACTATAAGTTCATTACCTTGCTGCACCAGGTAGCGGTGCAAATCCTCCTTGCTTCTAAATCTTTGAATCAATTCTTGTGCTTGCACTCTTTTCATTGCATCATTCATTGACTCCATCTTGTTTACAGATCTTAGAAATGATATTCAAATTTAAGTTTATTGATGTCAATTATATACCTCTGAAAAACTTACTAATAAATATGGGCATCCTATAGGAGGTCAACCTCTAAGAAGGATATGGAGAAGGTTGTGAGAACTGGTTTCAAACTTGAGAGATTGATATCAATTTCTACTGTTATAGTTCCATATTTTTAAATTTAAATTGGTACGTACTTAATTAGGAGCAGCTCCTAAAATGCTAGTACTTAATTAGGAGCATTAATTAAAGCTAGTACTTAATTAGGAGCACCCTAATTTTAATCATAAAATCACAAAATACCTCCTAAAGCAGTACGTACTTATTAGGTGCAACTCCTAATTCGGTACGTACTATAATCAACTTATTATTGAAAATAAAAATGGTTACTTCCTCACCCATATGTAGAGCTGGATCGTCTCTTAACACTCATAATTCTTCTCTAATACTCTAAGAACTTCCCTTGAAACTTGTAGGCTTGCAAAGCTCTCAGTTATAGAGGCAGTTTTATAATTTTAAATTCAAATTTAAATATGAGCGCTAACATTTTAAGAAAAACAACAGCACTTCCATCAAACTAAACGAGACTTACCTTTGGCAGCAATAAAAAGTGTGATAGCTGCGAGATGAACTCTCATAAAGAACTACCAGAGCTATCACTTGAGGTCTCTGTTATTAAAATAGAAATTAATAATAGAAAATAAATGGCAAACAAGTGTGTGGGAGACAGAGAGGAGGAGAAAGTTAGAAATGAAATTTCAATGTAAGCAGAGGAAGTTGAAGTATATTTTTGTGAGAAGTGTGAAAGAGACTTCACTCATAAATCTAGCTGGTACAGGCATATGAAGGTCCATAAGGAAGCTAAGCCTACAGTATACTTAAAGCATGTCAAAGTTGATGGAAGTATGATTGCTTTAAGTGCCATAAGCAGTACTCTCATACAAGAGACTTAAAGAAGCATCTTTTAAAAGCCCACAAGAAAGAAATAGAAGTTGAAGATTAAGACACTCAACTGAAGTTGCTCAACAAAAGAAAAGCAAGGGAGCCTCTTTAAGTTGCTGAGCTTTAACAAGCAAGCGAATCAGAGTATGTGAGGATTGCACGCAACCTCTTAGCATCAGAGGTCACTAAAATCATGATTAAAATATAATACAAGAAAATTCCAGTACTTGCATAGATTGATTTAGATACTTCTCTCTAAAGCTACCTAATTCTAGAGGACTCCTATGACAAGAAAGTTATTAAGGATCATCAGTATGCTTACAAGGTGTATCCCTTCAACTATCTCTTAAGTGATGATAAATATTAGATGGAGTTTACAAATGAGTATCAAGTACTCACTCAAGCAAAGTTTAAAGAGTGTAGTTACTTAATCAAGCTAGATGCTGTTCTCCTTGCCAAGGATCATGTTGCTTTCAGACTCCCACTCTATGAAATGACTCTAAGAGATTTCATAACAGATCAAAGGAATCATAAGTAACTTGGATAAATAGCAACTCAGACCATACAAGGTATTAAAGAGCTTCACAAGTTAGGGTTTGTTCACAGAGATTTAAAGCCAGAAAATATAATGATAAACTTTTCACCAGTAAGAGTAGCAATAATCGATTTCAACAGAGCCTAAAGAGTTGAAGTATCAAGGCTTGGAACTGTAATGGGAACTCAAGGGTACTATCCAGAAAGAGAAGACTGGAGAGATGGTGACTTTTAGTGGGATGTATGGGCATTAGCAGCAATAATAATAGAGTGCGATATGCCTCGCAACGATTACTATTCTACAAGGTGCGAGAAAGATGCTAAGCAAAGAATAAAGTAATTTATAGATAAAACAAGAGTCTCACAATCAATAAAACAAATGGCAGACTCAATAATAATAAAACCAAACTCAAGATCAGACATATCAATAGAGCAGATAGAGTTGTGGTTAAGCAAGATAAACTTTAGACCTCTCCCACATGATCCAAAAGTGCATTTTGAGTGATTAAATTAAATACATTTACTAAATATTTCACATTAAAACCTATTAATAACCCCAACCCCTAACAAATTCCCTACAAATCAAAGCACTTATAAACCTCATTAAGGGGTTTTGGGGTTTTTGATATCAGTCGACTTTTTTTTACACAAGATCATTTAAGAATAGTACTTATTTTGAAATTTTAAAAGAATTTCTAATAAAAATAATATTATCTTTTATCTATAAATTTTTTTATTAATTTGAATATATAAATATCAACTCCATTCGTCGAAATTCGAAGAAAAAAATAAATTTATTTTAATTCTCATTGATCTTTGCAATTTTTAATATCTTATAAAAAATTTATATGACTGTTTTTCGAATAATAACGAATAAAAATTGATAGAAGATATTTCATTTTTATAAAATAAAATTTATGAAGAATATTCAATATTATATTTAAAAGAAATTCTTTTAAAATTTCAATATAAGTTTTATTCTCACAGGATCTTTAGTAAAAAAAGTCATGAATAAATTTAATTTAATAAATAATGTGTATAATATAACCAAGAAAGTCATAATTGAGTTAGATTCAGTGAAAAAACTTTCTAAAATAAATTTTTAGGTTTTAGAGGAGTATTTCGGTTTAGAATAGGGGTTGAAGGATGTTTTGGCTTCTACAATTATCAAAACAAATAGAATAATTTAGATTTAGTATTTTTGTCCATTAATTATTGCGAAAATTTAGAATTTAGTTCAAGCTTAATTATCGAATTTCATTCTAATTATCCTCAATGATTACTCTATAAAGGATATGAGTTCAAATATTAGACTAGATGTCTTAAACACCTATCTTGAAATTTATCTAGAATTTAAAAAGATAATTTTGTAGAAAAAGGAATTTAGCATTAAATACGATCAAACTCAATAATATATTTAGAATATTCATTCAGGTATTTATTTGTTTAATAAATGTTCAGACTTCAAATAATCCATAAATATCAATATTTCTATAAATACAAATGAACAAAATAAAGAAAATTCATGAGAACTAATAATGAAGCTTCGATAAATTTTTGTCTCTAAGACTAAAAAACCACTTTCTTGATATATTATTTCCATATTAATTTGTAAAACAGTCTCTCTCTCTCGAGATTTATAATTAAGACAAGTTCCTGATTACTAAATCATCATAATTAAACATAAAGAGATATATTTAAATTCATTAAACTTACCCAAAATTTCACCAATACTCACCCCTTATATTGCTATTATTTAAATTATGCATCATATAATTGTAACCGTTAATAGCGATTTATTTAAAAACAAATTTATGCTATTGAAAAGTATAAGATATTTTTAATGTAATTAAAGATATGAATGTACTATAAGGGTAAATAATTGGAAAACTATATTTTTTCATTTTCACTGTAGAATTTAAAAATATTTAACTGTTTCAAATAAATTGTATTTCAGACTTCTTGAAAAAAATAACTCAACATTTATTTTATCTTAATTAAAATATTTATTAAATATTTTTTTACTTTTTACTGATATTTAATTTCCTTATTTAATTTAATGATAATATAAATTTTGTATTAAACAAAATATATATTATCATTAAAAAGTATTAAAATATAACAAACCATTTTTTGTATGCTCTATTTAAAAAATATTATTTAACTTTTGAGTTAACTAGAAAAATTTGATCTTAAGCAAAACCCTTATTTTAAAATCTTCATGCATTCTATCATACAACAAAAATTAAAATATTATATTATATTATATGGTGGAGTATTTGAATTTGTAATATATTTATTTAAATGTTTTTAATTGTAATTTAAAAAAATAATTAATACCTTAAAATCTCATAAATATAATATAACCGTCTTGAAACACGGATAAAGGAGTCTAACATGTATGCGAGTGTGCTAAATATATAATAACACGCGTAATGAAGGTAGTTAATGCCAAGAGAAAGCAGCACATTATTTATTGTAAGGAGGCTCGTAGAGATTCTGACGTGCAAATTAATCGTCGAATTTGGGTATAGGGGCGAAAGACTAATCAGAGTATTATTATAATTTATAAACCCAGCTCACGTTCCCTATTAGCGGGTGAACAATCCGACACTTGGTGAATTCTGCTTCACAATGATAGGAAGAGCCGACATCAAAGAATAAAAAACAGAATCAAATTTGATAATACAATTATGGATCTAAATGAAAAAATAAAAATTCATTATTAAGTTTTATATTTTAGAATATAATTGTAAGTAATTTACTAAGCGGAGGAGAAGAAATTAACTAAGATTTTTAAGTATTGCCATGCACTACGTGTACACGAATTGTAACTCTTAAAAGAGATAAATTTAGCAGAATAATATTCATACTTTAAAGATTTTGAAGTTTACATTTATAATTCTAATAATTTCCAATTTATAAAGAGCTGGAATTACCGCGGCTGCTGGCACCAGACTTGCCCTCTTTGAATGATTATTGAGTAATTTACGCGCCTGCTGCCTTAATGAAAAATAAGACTGCTGTAAAATATTATAAACAATTATAACTGATCGAATCGCATGGGCTTTTCAATAGTTTATAAGAGGAAGTGTATTGGACTACCATGGCTTAACACAATTAATTATTACTAAGAGAAACGGCTACCACATCTAAGGAACAAAATATCAATAAAATTAAATGAATTTAATAATTTGATTTTAATTTATTTAGTCATAATCTTACAAATGGTAGCTTCACAGGACTAGCTTTTCAGCTAAATATTTTTACCAATTATATTAACCAACTGTTCCTCTCGTACTAAGTTGGATTACTGTCGCAACATCACTTCATCAGTAGGGTAAAACTAACCTGTCTCACGACGGTCTAAAGATTTATTATCATTTAACTTAACTAGCAAACAAAAATAATTGAAGTACAATATAAATTTCTTATTTTAGAGTTTCTCATAAAATTAATTTTTCATAACATCAGTATTTTTTATGTGGGGAGTTTGGCTGGGGCGGCACATCTGTTAAACGATAACACAGGTGTCCTAGGGTAAGCTCAAAGAGAACAGAAATCTCTTGTAGACCAAAAGGGGAAAAGCTTACTTCATTTCATTATAATAAGTAAAACATGGTGGGTAAAAACCATTTTGCCAAGATCGCCAAGCTTCCTCAGGCCGAACCTCCACCGACATCCACACACTGCCTCCCGAGTAATAATATAAGTTGTACAAAGCCTTTTTAATATATCCGACCCCATCTTGGCTCACGATGCACACTCACCCAGTTTTATTTTAATCCAGGTACGATACACTGTTAATAATTAGCCCGCAATCAGTAAATTAAATGTCATCAATAATTTATTATTTTTATCACTTAAATAAGTCATTAACTTTCAAAGTAATTTAAATATAGAGTATTTATAATATGAATGGTTAGGCGACTAAACTCTGCATGCCACCGAAGAATAAATTTCTACCCCTTGTATAAATTGAATTATTTTCAAAGTTCTTTTCATCTTTCCTTCACAGTACTTGTTCATATATAATATACAGTAGAAGCTAATGACTTGCGCTTACTAGGAATTCAAATTATTGAAAGAAAGATCTATAATTCCAAAGATCTATCCCCATCACGACGCATATTGCTGATTACCAGCTGCCTCACGGAATCATTTAAAATATTTTAATTCATGGTTTAAATATTGATAATTTATTAAGTTTTTGTTTATAAATTTATATTACTTTTTTTAAAGAAATCATTTATAACAAGATCGACTAGTTAGTAGGCTAATATCTAATTTTAATTTAAAATAAGCTCTAAAATTATTTAAAAGTCATAATAATCTAAAAAAAAATTCTTGAAAGATTCAAATAATATTTTGTTAAAAGAAATAAGACAAATTTTAATTGATTTTTTATTGTAAATAAAATTAATAAGCACATTATATGTTTTTTTATAGTTTATTATTAATTAACTGGCAATTTTATGTTAAAACCATTAAAATGAGAGGATATTTAAAAATCAAAAGTGTAAAAATAAAAAATATAATAATTCTTGAAGAAAAAAAAATGAAAAAATATAATTGGCTTAACAAATTTTCAATAATTTGAAATTTCACAAATTATGATATAATCCTCTTAAAAAAACTTATTTTATTTTAAATATATAAATCATTATTTTAATCTCATATTTAATTATTCTTAATATAAGGTTTCTTACACACATTCACCTTATCTACAAAATTTTATGTTACAACTTCGACAGAATAATCAATTTATTTGAATTAACTAATAAATGATTAAATTATTATTTTAATAGTTAAAAATTATTTGATATTACAATACTTTCAAATGATCATACTTTTTATTACTTTATTTAATTAATTTTTCAAGTTTGAACTATATTGCACAATTTTTAATTTATTAGAGATTTTTTTTGGAAATTTACTGAATAAGGAATAAATAAAAACAAGTAGATTTATATTTAAACATGTAAACATTACATTTAAGTAATCTAAATATGTTTTTTTGGGGGGGGGGGTTTTCATGGGAACTTAAGAAGAATGTTTTTTTAATTGTACTTGCTCTATCATTCAAACCATATAAATCAATTAAAAAGATTGGATTTGATTATGACATTTGGTTATATTAAGTATTAAGTGAGTTCATCAATAAATAAAGCTTAAGAAATTTATTTCTAATACTAACTAAAAAGTAAAAAAAAATAATCCGTTAGATTTATGATATTAAATATTTGTTGGGGGGTGATTCCTGCCCCTAAAATTAATTTATATAATTTGCCCAAAAAATATTAGAAACATGTAAATACCAATCTCAATTACCATAACCTTATATTTACAAGGATTCCTTCCAGATAGACTTTAAAGTTCCTAAAGGAGATAAGGTAAGAGAATATAGAATTTTTAGATTCCTGAATTTTTATATTAAATATCTTTTTCTCCACAAGGTCACCTCCTTCTAGAAGGGGTGCTTGTGTTTATAAT
>ARYC01021057.1:0-41234 GCA_000711775.1 Oxytricha trifallax
AAGCATCACCATTTTAAGTTTATAACTTTCCATCAGAAATTTGCCTTATTACCTGCAATCAATTTTAATCTGTTAAAGATTTATTCATTTATCAAGTTCTTCTTTTGACAAAAATACAGAGAACGCCTAATAATCTCTATTTGATTTTGTACATGGTGGTTGGTAATTGAATTAAACATTTTGAATAAGAGAATTTTAGAATGTAGCTAGCTAGGCTTGTTTAATATGTTGTGTGTGAATAAAACTTTATCAAGCAATTAAAAGATTTTCCAATGACCTTAACTTAAAACAGAACTTTCATTCCATGACATAAGGTATATTTGACCTTATATATTGCATGTCATTTTTGCTCTTGCATACATTACTACTCTCCATTTAAAAGAATTATCTTTAGTTTTAAAACAATTGAGAAGACTATTTCAGAATATTTTAGAAATGCTTTCTTTTAATTTTCACATGACATAAACATTCAAATCTCTATTTTGAAAGATTTTGAGTGCTTCTGTCACTATAAATAAAAGTGCAAAGATAAAACAATGTCGCTAATTTAAATTTAAAGAAGGAATTGCTGTTCATTTCAGGCGAATCGAAGTCATAGGATTTATAATTACTAGTGAATTGGAGCTTCTACGAAATCATTAATTAAATGAATCGTATCCAACTTTCTCTCTCTCAATCGCTCTGTCGATTTGGAATTTCAATAACAAAATATCAATCTTTATTTTGAGTGTATGCAGAAATTGCAAAAGGGATGGCTCATAAGATATTCATAGAAAATAGGATCAGTTAGTACGTTTCAATGTTTGGTTTTTCACAATTTTTATTAAACAAACATTTTGTAGATTTAACGAAAAAAGAATTTTTAATCTTTTCTTTTTTTATTTCAATACCAATTTAAGCTATAATGCCCTTGACTCTTACTAAACCTAGACATTTT
Organism: Oxytricha trifallax; assembly: GCA_000711775.1. Taxonomy (NCBI): domain Eukaryota; phylum Ciliophora; class Spirotrichea; order Sporadotrichida; family Oxytrichidae; genus Oxytricha; species Oxytricha trifallax. The sequence goes on from ARYC01021057.1 coordinate 938, forward strand.
TATTTTACTACTATGATTAATATTTCGCTGCTCTCACCTTTCAACTAATTACGCTTATTAAGTTCTTCTCTAATTATAGCTTAAAAAGCTTCACAATTAATCTTTGAAAGCAAACCTTTTTGTTGAAGTCTTTGAGAATCATAAGTAAATTTGTCTCCTTTCAAATATTTGAAAAAAGCTCAACTTAATGCTGCTTTGAGCAAGCATCACCATTTTAAGTTTATAACTTTCCATCAGAAATTTGCCATATTACCTGCAACCAATTTTAATCTGACAAAGATTTATTCATTTATCAAGTTCTTCCTTTGACAAAAATACAGAGAACGCCTAATAATCTCTATTTGATTTTTTACATGATGGTTGGTAATTGAATTAAACATTTTGAATAAGAGAATTTAAGAATGTAGCTAGGCTTTTTTAATATGTTGTGAATAAAACTTTATCAAGCAATTAAAAGATTTTCCAATGACTCAATTGAACAGAACTTTCATTCCATGACATAAGGTATATTTGACCTTATATATTGCATGTCATTTTTGCTCTTGCATACATTACTACTCTCCATTTAAAAGAATTATCTTTAGTTTTAAAACAATTGAGAAGACTATTTCAGAATATTTTAGAAATGCTTTCTTTTAATTTTCACATGACATAAACATTCAAATCTCTATTTTGAAAGATTTTGAGTGCTTCTCGTCACTATAAATAAAAGTGCAAAGATAAAACAATGTTGCTAATTTAAAATTAAAGAAGGCGTTGCTGTTCATTTTAGGCGAATCGAAGTCATAGGCTTTATAATTACTAGTGAATTGGAGCTTTTACGAAATCATTAATTAAATGAATCGTATCCAACTTTCTCTCTCTCTCAATCGCTCTGTCGATTTGGAATTTCAATAACAAGGTATCCAACTTTAATTTGAGTGTATGCAGAAATTGCAAAAGGAATGGCTCATAAGACATTCATAGAAAATAGGATCAGTTAGTACGTTTCAATACCAATTTAAGCTCTAATGCCCTTGAATCTTACTAAACCTAGACAATTTTATTTTACTACTATGATTAATATTTCGCTGCTCTCACCTTTCAACTAATTACGCTTATTAAGTTCTTCTCTAATTATAGCTTAAAAAGCTTCACAATTTATCTATGAAAGCAAACCTTTTTGTTGAAGTCTTTGAGAATCATAAGTAAATTTGTCTCCTTTCAAATATTTGAAAAGAGCTCAACTTAATGCTGCTTTGAGCAAGCATCACCATTTTAAGTTTATAAATTTCCATCAGAAATTTGCCATATTACCTGCAACCAATTTTAATCTGACAAAGATTTATTCATTTATCAAGTTCTTCCTTTGACAAAAATACAGAGAACGCCTAATAATCTCTATTTGATTTTTTACATGATGGTTGGTAATTGAATTAAACATTTTGAATAAGAGAATTTAAGAATGTAGCTAGGCTTTTTTAATATGTTGTGAATAAAACTTTATCAAGCAATTAAAAGATTTTCCAATGACTTTAACTTGAAACAGAACATTAATTCCATGACATAAGGTATATTTGACCTTATATATTGCATGTCATTTTTGCTCTTGCATACATTACTACTCTCCATTTAAAAGAATTATCTTTAGTTTTAAAACAATTGAGAAGACTATTTCAGAATATTTTAGAAATGCTTTCTTTTAATTTTCACATGACATAAACATTCAAATCTCTATTTTGAAAGATTTTGAGTGCTTCTCGTCACTATAAATAAAAGTGCAAAGATAAAACAATGTTGCTAATTTAAAATTAAAGAAGGCGTTGCTGTTCATTTTAGGCGAATCGAAGTCATAGGCTTTATAATTACTAGTGAATTGGAGCTTTTACGAAATCATTAATTAAATGAATCGTATCCAACTTTCTCTCTCTCTCAATCGCTCTGTCGATTTGGAATTTCAATAATAAGGTATCCATCTTTATTTTGAGGTATAATTATGCAGAAATTGCAAAAGGGAGGGCTCATAAGATATTCATAGAATAATAGGATCAGTTAGTACGTTTCAATGTTTGGTTTTTCACAATTTTTATTAAACAAACATTTTGTAGATTTAACGAAAAAAGAATTTTTAATCTTTTCTTTTTTTATTTCAATACCAATTTAAGCTATAATGCCCTTGACTCTTACTAAACCTAGACATTTTTATTTTACTACTATGATTAATATTTCGCTGCTCTCACCTTTCAACTAATTACGCTTATTAAGTTCTTCTCTAATTATAGCTTAAAAAGCTTCACAATTAATCTTTGAAAGCAAACCTTTTTGTTGAAGTCTTTGAGAATCATAAGTAAATTTGTCTCCTTTCAAATATTTGAAAAAAGCTCAACTTAATGCTGCTTTGAGCAAGCATCACCATTTTAAGTTTATAACTTTCCATCAGAAATTTACTTTATTACCTGCAATCAATTTTAATCTGACAAAGATTTATTCATTTATCAAGTTCTTCCTTTGACAAAAATACAGAGAACGCCTAATAATCTCTATTTGATTTTTTACATGATGGTTGGTAATTGAATTAAACATTTTGAATAAGAGAATTTAAGAATGTAGCTAGGCTTTTTTAATATGTTGTGAATAAAACTTTATCAAGCAATTAAAAGATTTTCCAATGACTTTAACTTGAAACAGAACTTTCATTCCATGACATAAGGTATATTTGACCTTATATATTGCATGTCATTTTTGCTCTTGCATACATTACTACTCTCCATTTAAAAGAATTATCTTTAGTTTTAAAACAATTGAGAAGACTATTTCAGAATATTTTAGAAATGCTTTCTTTTAATTTTCACATGACATAAACATTCAAATCTCTATTTTGAAAGATTTTGAGTGCTTCTCGTCACTATAAATAAAAGTGCAAAGATAAAACAATGTTGCTAATTTAAAATTAAAGAAGGCGTTGCTGTTCATTTTAGGCGAATCGAAGTCATAGGCTTTATAATTACTAGTGAATTGGAGCTTTTACGAAATCATTAATTAAATGAATCGTATCCAACTTTCTCTCTCTCTCTCTCAATCGCTCTGTCGATTTGGAATTTCAATAACAAGGTATCCAACTTTAATTTGAGTGTATGCAGAAATTGCAAAAGGAAGGGCTCATAAGACATTCATAGAAAATAGGATCAGTTAGTACGTTTCAATACCAATTTAAGCTCTAATGCCCTTGAATCTTACTAAACCTAAACAATTTTATTTAACTATGATTAATATTTCGCTGCTCTCACCTTTCAACTAACTACGCTTATTAAGTTCTTCTCTAATTATAGCTTAAAAAGCTTCACAATTAATCTATGAAAGCAAACCTTTTTGTTGAAGTCTTTGAGAATCATAAGTAAATTTGTCTCCTTTCAAATATTTGAAAAGAGCTCAACTTAATGCTGCTTTGAGCAAGCATCACCATTTTAAGTTTATAACTTTCCATCAGAAATTTGCCTTATTACCTGCAATCAATTTTAATCTGACAAAGATTTATTCATTTATCAAGTTCTTCCTTTGACAAAAATACAGAGAACGCCTAATAATCTCTATTTGATTTTGTACATGGTGGTTGGTAATTGAATTAAACATTTTGAATAAGAGAATTTAAGAATGTATCTAGGCTTGTTTAATATGTTGTGAATAAAACTTTATCAAGCAATTAAAAGATTTTCCAATGACCTTAACTTGAAACAGAACTTTCATTCCATGACATTAGTTATATTTGACCTTATATATTTCATGTCTTTTTTGCTCTTACATACATTACTACTCTCCATTTAAAAAGAAGTAGCTATAGTTTTAAAACAATTGAGAAGAGTATTTCAGAATATTTTAGAAATGCTTTCTTTTAATTTTCACATGACATAAACATTCAAATCTCTATTTTGAAAGATTTTGAGTGCTTCTCGTCACTATAAATAAAAGTGCAAAGATAAAACAATGTTGCTTATTTAAATTTAAAGAAGGCGTTGCTGTTCATTTCAGGCGAATCGAAGTCATAGGCTTTATAATTACTAGTGAATTGGAGCTTTTACGAAATCATTAATTAAATGAATCGTATCCAACTTTCTCTCTCTCTTTCTCAATCGCTCTGTCGATTTGGAATTTCAATAACAAGGTATCCATCTTTATTTTGAGTGTTAATTATGCAGAAATTGCAAAAGGGATGGCTCATAAGATATTCATAGAAAAATAGGATCAGTTAGTACGTTTCAATGTTTGGTTTTTCACAATTTTTATTAAACAAACATTTTATAGATTTAACGAAAAAAGAATTTTTAATCTTTTCTTTTTTTATTTCAATACCAATTTAAGCTCTAATGCCCTTGACTCTTACTAAACCTAGACATTTTTATTTTACTACTATGATTAATATTTCGCTGCTCTCACCTTTCAACTAATTACGCTTATTAAGTTCTTCTCTAATTATAGCTTAAAAAGCTTCACAATTAATCTTTGAAAGCAAACCTTTTTGTTGAAGTCTTTGAGAATCATAAGTAAATTTGTCTCCTTTCAAATATTTGAAAAAAGCTCAACTTAATGCTGCTTTGAGCAAGCATCACCATTTTAAGTTTATAACTTTCCATCAGAAATTTGCCTTATTACCTGCAATCAATTTTAATCTGACAAAGATTTATTCATTTATCAAGTTCTTCCTTTGACAAAAATACAGAGAACGCCTAATAATCTCTATTTGATTTTTTACATGATGGTTGGTAATTGAATTAAACATTTTGAATAAGAGAATTTAAGAATGTAGCTAGGCTTTTTTAATATGTTGTGAATAAAACTTTATCAAGCAATTAAAAGATTTTCCAATGACTTTAACTTGAAACAGAACTTTCATTCCATGACATAAGGTATATTTGACCTTATATATTGCATGTCATTTTTGCTCTTGCATACATTACTACTCTCCATTTAAAAGAATTATCTTTAGTTTTAAAACAATTGAGAAGACTATTTCAGAATATTTTAGAAATGCTTTCTTTAATTTTCACATGACATAAACATTCAAATCTCTATTTTGAAAGATTTTGAGTGCTTCTTGTCACTATAAATAAAAGTGCAAAGATAAAACAATGTCGCTAATTTAAATTTAAAGAAGGAATTGCTGTTCATTTCAGGCGAATCGAAGTCATAGGATTTATAATTACTAGTGAATTGGAGCTTCTACGAAATCATTAATTAAATGAATCGTATCCAACTTTCTCTCTCTCTCTCAATCGCTCTGTCGATTTGGAATTTCAATAACAAGGTATCCAACTTTAATTTGAGTGTATGCAGAAATTGCAAAAGGAATGGCTCATAAGACATTCATAGAAAATAGGATCAGTTAGTACGTTTCAATACCAATTTAAGCTCTAATGCCCTTGAATCTTACTAAACCTAGACAATTTTATTTTACTACTATGATTAATATTTCGCTGCTCTCACCTTTCAACTAATTACGCTTATTAAGTTCTTCTCTATTATAGCTTAAAAAGCTTCACAATTAATCTTTGAAAGCAAACCTTTTTGTTGAAGTCTTTGAGAATCATAAGTAAATTTGTCTCCTTTCAAATATTTGAAAAGAGCTCAACTTAATGCTGCTTTGAGCAAGCATCACCATTTTAAGTTTATAACTTTCCATCAGAAATTTGCCATATTACCTGCAACCAATTTTAATCTGACAAAGATTTATTCATTTATCAAGTTCTTCCTTTGACAAAAATACAGAGAACGCCTAATAATCTCTATTTGATTTTGTACATGATGGTTGGTAATTGAATTAAACATTTTGAATAAGAGAATTTAAGAATGTAGCTAGGCTTGTTTAATATGTTGTGAATAAAACTTTATCAAGCAATTAAAAGATTTTCCAATGACCTTAACTTGAAACAGAACTTTCATTCCATGACATAAGTTATATTTGACCTTATATATTGCATGTCTTTTTTGCTCTTGCATACATTACTACTCTCCATTTAAAAAGAAGTAGCTATAGTTTTAAAACAATTGAGAAGAGTATTTCAGAATATTTTAGAAATGCTTTCTTTTAATTTTCACATGACATAAACATTCAAATCTCTATTTTGAAAGATTTTGAGTGCTTCTCGTCACTATAAATAAAAGTGCAAAGATAAAACAATGTCGCTAATTTAAATTTAAAGAAGGCGTTGCTGTTTATTTCAGGCGAATCGAAGTCATAGGCTTTATAATTGCTTGTGAAATGTAGCTTTTACGAAATCATTAATTAAATGAATCGTATCCAACTTTCTCTCTCTCTCAATCGCTCTGTCGATTTGGAATTTCAATAACAAGGTATCCAACTTTAATTTGAGTGTATGCAGAAATTGCAAAAGGAATGGCTCATAAGACATTCATAGAAAATAGGATCAGTTAGTACGTTTCAATACCAATTTAAGCTCTAATGCCCTTGAATCTTACTAAACCTAGACAATTTTATTTTACTACTATGATTAATATTTCGCTGCTCTCACCTTTCAACTAATTACGCTTATTAAGTTCTTCTCTATTATAGCTTAAAAGCTTCACAATTAATCTTTGAAAGCAAACCTTTTTGTTGAAGTCTTTGAGAATCATAAGTAAATTTGTCTCCTTTCAAATATTTGAAAAAAGCTCAACTTAATGCTGCTTTGAGCAAGCATCACCATTTTAAGTTTATAACTTTCCATCAGAAATTTACTTTATTACCTGCAATCAATTTTAATCTGACAAAGATTTATTCATTTATCAAGTTCTTCCTTTGACAAAAATACAGAGAACGCCTAATAATCTCTATTTTGATTTTGTACATGATGGTTGGTAATTGAATTAAACATTTTGAATAAGAGAATTTAAGAATGTAGCTAGGCTTGTTTAAATATGTTGTGAATAAAACTTTATCAAGCAATTAAAAGATTTTCCAATGACCTTAACTTGAAACAGAACTTTCATTCCATGACATAAGTTATATTTGACCTTATATATTGCATGTCTTTTTTGCTCTTGCATACATTACTACTCTCCATTTAAAAAGAAGTAGCTATAGTTTTAAAACAATTGAGAAGACTATTTCAGAATATTTTAGAAATGCTTTCTTTTAATTTTCACATGACATAAACATTCAAATCTCTATTTTGAAAGATTTTGAGTGCTTCTCGTCACTATAAATAAAAGTGCAAAGATAAAACAATGTTGCTAATTTAAAATTAAAGAAGGCGTTGCTGTTCATTTTAGGCGAATCGAAGTCATAGGCTTTATAATTACTAGTGAATTGGAGCTTTTACGAAATCATTAATTAAATGAATCGTATCCAACTTTCTCTCTCTCTCTCAATCGCTCTGTCGATTTGGAATTTCAATAACAAGGTATCCAACTTTAATTTGAGTGTATGCAGAAATTGCAAAAGGAATGGCTCATAAGACATTCATAGAAAATAGGATCAGTTAGTACGTTTCAATACCAATTTAAGCTCTAATGCCCTTGAATCTTACTAAACCTAGACAATTTTATTTTACTACTATGATTAATATTTCGCTGCTCTCACCTTTCAACTAATTACGCTTATTAAGTTCTTCTCTAATTATAGCTTAAAAAGCTTCACAATTTATCTATGAAAGCAAACCTTTTTGTTGAAGTCTTTGAGAATCATAAGTAAATTTGTCTCCTTTCAAATATTTGAAAAGAGCTCAACTTAATGCTGCTTTGAGCAAGCATCACCATTTTAAGTTTATAAATTTCCATCAGAAATTTGCCATATTACCTGCAACCAATTTTAATCTGACAAAGATTTATTCATTTATCAAGTTCTTCCTTAGACAAAAATACAGAGAACGCCTAATAATCTCTATTTGATTTTGTACATGATGGTTGGTAATTGAATTAAACATTTTGAATAAGAGAATTTAAGAATGTAGCTAGGCTTGTTTAATATGTTGTGAATAAAACTTTATCAAGCAATTAAAAGATTTTCCAATGACCTTAACTTGAAACAGAACATTAATTCCATGACAAAAGTTATATTGGACCTTATATATTGCATGTCATTTTTGCTCTTACATACATTACTACTCTCCATTTAAAAGAAGTAGCTATAGTTTTAAAACAATTGAGAAGACTATTTCAGAATATTTTAGAAATGCTTTCTTTTAATTTTCACATGACATAAACATTCAAATCTCTATTTTGAAAGATTTTGAGTGCTTCTCGTCACTATAAATAAAAGTGCAAAGATAAAACAATGTCGCTAATTTAAATTTAAAGAAGGAATTGCTGTTCATTTCAGGCGAATCGAAGTCATAGGATTTATAATTACTAGTGAAATGGAGCTTCTACGAAATCATTAATTAAATGAATCGTATCCAACTTTCTCTCTCTCTTTCTCAATCGCTCTGTCGATTTGGAATTTCAATAACAAGGTATCCATCTTTATTTTGAGTGTTAATTATGCAGAAATTGCAAAAGGGATGGCTCATAAGATATTCATAGAAAAATAGGATCAGTTAGTACGTTTCAATGTTTGGTTTTTCACAATTTTTATTAAACAAACATTTTATAGATTTAACGAAAAAAGAATTTTTAATCTTTTCTTTTTTTATTTCAATACCAATTTAAGCTATAATCCTTGACTCTTACTAAACCTAGACATTTTTATTTTACTACTATGATTAATATTTCGCTGCTCTCACCTTTCAACTAATTACGCTTATTAAGTTCTTCTCTAATTATAGCTTAAAAAGCTTCACAAATAATCTTTGAAAGCAAACCTTTATGTTGAAGTCTTTGAGAATCATAAGTAAATTTGTCTCCTTTCAAATATTTGAAAAAAGCTCAACTTAATGCTGCTTTGAGCAAGCATCACCATTTTAAGTTTATAACTTTCCATCAGAAATTTACCTTATTACCTGCAATCAATTTTAATCTGACAAAGATTTATTCATTTATCAAGTTCTTCCTTTGACAAAAATACAGAGAACGCCTAATAATCTCTATTTGATTTTGTACATGGTGGTTGGTAATTGAATTAAACATTTTGAATAAGAGAATTTTAGAATGTAGCTAGGCTTGTTTAATATGTTATGTGTGAATAAAACTTTATCAAGCAATTAAAAGATTTTCCAATGACCTTAACTTAAAACAGAACTTTCATTCCATGACATAAGGTATATTTGACCTTATATATTGCATGTCATTTTTGCTCTTGCATACATTACTACTCTCCATTTAAAAGAATTATCTTTAGTTTTAAAACAATTGAGAAGACTATTTCAGAATATTTTAGAAATGCTTTCTTTTAATTTTCACATGACATAAACATTCAAATCTCTATTTTGAAAGATTTTGAGTGCTTCTCGTCACTATAAATAAAAGTGCAAAGATAAAACAATGTTGCTAATTTAAAATTAAAGAAGGCGTTGCTGTTCATTTTAGGCGAATCGAAGTCATAGGCTTTATAATTACTAGTGAATTGGAGCTTTTACGAAATCATTAATTAAATGAATCGTATCCAACTTTCTCTCTCTCTTTCTCAATCGCTCTGTCGATTTGGAATTTCAATAACAAGGTATCCATCTTTATTTTGAGTGTTAATTATGCAGAAATTGCAAAAGGGATGGCTCATTAGATATTCATAGAAAAATAGGATCAGTTAGTACGTTTCAATGTTTGGTTTTTCACAATTTTTATTAAACAAACATTTTATAGATTTAACGAAAAAAGAATTTTTAATCTTTTCTTTTTTTATTTCAATACCAATTTAAGCTCTAATGCTTGACTCTTACTAAACCTAGACATTTTTATTTTACTACTATGATTAATATTTCGCTGCTCTCACCTTTCAACTAATTAAGCTTATTAAGTTCTTCTCTAATTATAGCTTAAAAGCTTCACAATTAATCTATGAAAGCAAACCTTTTTGTTGAAGTCTTTGAGAATCATAAGTAAATTTGTCTCCTTTCAAATATTTGAAAAAAGCTCAACTTAATGCTGCTTTGAGCAAGCATCACCATTTTAAGTTTATAAATTTCCATCAGAAATTTACCTTATTACCTGCAATCAAGTTTAATCTGACAAAGATTTATTCATTTATCAAGTTCTTCCTTTGACAAAAATACAGAGAACGCCTAATAATCTCTATTTGATTTTGTACATGGTGGTTGGTAATTGAATTAAACATTTTGAATAAGAGAATTTAAGAATGTAGCTAGGCTTGTTTAATATGTTGTGAATAAAACTTTATCAAGCAATTAAAAGATTTTCCAATGACCTTAACTTGAAACAGAACTTTCATTCCATGACATAAGGTATATTTGACCTTATATATTGCATGTCATTTTTGCTCTTACATACATTACTACTCTCCATTTAAAAGAAGTAGCTATAGTTTTAAAACAATTGAGAAACTATTTCAGAATATTTTAGAAATGCTTTCTTTTAATTTTCACATGACATAAACATTCAAATCTCTATTTTGAAAGATTTTGAGTGCTTCTCGTCACTATAAATAAAAGTGCAAAGATAAAACAATGTCGCTAATTTAAAATTAAAGAAGGAATTGCTGTTCATTTCAGGCGAATCGAAGTCATAGGATTTATAATTACTAGTGAATTGGAGCTTCTACGAAATCATTAATTAAATGAATCGTATCCAACTTTCTCTCTCTCTTTCTCAATCGCTCTGTCGATTTGGAATTTCAATAACAAGGTATCCATCTTTATTTTGAGTGTTAATTATGCAGAAATTGCAAAAGGGATGGCTCATAAGATATTCATAGAAAAATAGGATCAGTTAGTACGTTTCAATGTTTGGTTTTTCACAATTTTTATTAAACAAACATTTTATAGATTTAACGAAAAAAGAATTTTTAATCTTTTCTTTTTTTATTTCAATACATTTAAGCTATAATGCCCTTGACTCTTACTAAACCTAGACATTTTTATTTTACTACTATGATTAATATTTCGCTGCTCTCACCTTTCAACTAATTACGCTTATTAGTTCTTCTCTAATTATAGCTTAAAAAGCTTCACAATTTATCTATGAAAGCAAACCTTTTTGTTGAAGTCTTTGAGAATCATAAGTAAATTTGTCTCCTTTCAAATATTTGAAAAGATCTCAACTTAATGTTGCTTTGAGCAAGCATCACCATTTTAAGTTTATAACTTTCCATCAGAAATTTGCCATATTACCTGCAACCAATTTTAATCTGACAAAGATTTATTCATTTATCAAGTTCTTCCTTTGACAAAAATACAGAGAACGCCTAATAATCTCTATTTGATTTTTTACATGATGGTTGGTAATTGAATTAAACATTTTGAATAAGAGAATTTAAGAATGTAGCTAGGCTTTTTTAATATGTTGTGAATAAAACTTTATCAAGCAATTAAAAGATTTTCCAATGACTTTAACTTGAAACAGAACATTAATTCCATGACAAAAGGTATATTGGACCTTTATATTGCATGTCATTTTTGCTCTTGCATACATTACTACTCTCCATTTAAAAGAATTATCTTTAGTTTTAAAACAATTGAGAAGACTATTTCAGAATATTTTAGAAATGCTTTCTTTTAATTTTCACATGACATAAACATTCAAATCTCAATTTTGAAAGATTTTGAGTGCTTCTCGTCACTATAAATAAAAGTGCAAAGATAAAACAATGACGCTAATTTAAAATTAAAGAAGGCGTTGCTGTTCATTTCAGGCGAATCGAAGTCATAGGATTTATAATTACTAGTGAAATGGAGCTTCTACGAAATCATTAATTAAATGAATCGTATCCAACTTTCTCTCTCTCTCAATCGCTCTGTCGATTTGGAATTTCAATAACAAGGTATCCATCTTTATTTTGAGTGTTAATTATGCAGAAATTGCAAAAGGGATGGCTCATTAGATATTCATAGAAAAATAGGATCAGTTAGTACGTTTCAATGTTTGGTTTTTCACAATTTTTATTAAACAAACATTTTATAGATTTAACGAAAAAAGAATTTTTAATCTTTTCTTTTTTTATTTCAATACCAATTTAAGCTCTAATGCCCTTGACTCTTACTAAACCTAGACATTTTTATTTTACTACTATGATTAATATTTCGCTGCTCTCACCTTTCAACTAATTACGCTTATTAAGTTCTTCTCTAATTATAGCTTAAAAAGCTTCACAAATAATCTTTGAAAGCAAACCTTTATGTTGAAGTCTTTGAGAATCATAAGTAAATTTGTCTCCTTTCAAATATTTGAAAAGAGCTCAACTTAATGCTGCTTTGAGCAAGCATCACCATTTTAAGTTTATAACTTTCCATCAGAAATTTGCCATATTACCTGCAACCAATTTTAATCTGACAAAGATTTATTCATTTATCAAGTTCTTCCTTTGACAAAAATACAGAGAACGCCTAATAATCTCTATTTGATTTTTTACATGATGGTTGGTAATTGAATTAAACATTTTGAATAAGAGAATTTAAGAATGTAGCTAGGCTTTTTTAATATGTTGTGAATAAAACTTTATCAAGCAATTAAAAGATTTTCCAATGACTTTAACTTGAAACAGAACATTAATTCCATGACAAAAGTTATATTGGACCTTATATATTGCATGTCATTTTTGCTCTTGCATACATTACTACTCTCCATTTAAAAGAATTATCTTTAGTTTTAAAACAATTGAGAAGACTATTTCAGAATATTTTAGAAATGCTTTCTTTTAATTTTCACATGACATAAACATTCAAATCTCAATTTTGAAAGATTTTGAGTGCTTCTCGTCACTATAATAAAAGTGCAAAGATAAAACAATGACGCTAATTTAAAATTAAAGAAGGCGTTGCTGTTCATTTCAGGCGAATCGAAGTCATAGGATTTATAATTGCTAGTGAAATGGAGCTTCTACGAAATCATTAATTAAATGAATCGTATCCAACTTTCTCTCTCTCTCAATCGCTCTGTCGATTTGGAATTTCAATAACAAGGTATCCAACTTTAATTTGAGTGTATGCAGAAATTGCAAAAGGAATGGCTCATAAGACATTCATAGAAAATAGGATCAGTTAGTACGTTTCAATACCAATTTAAGCTCTAATGCCCTTGAATCTTACTAAACCTAGACAATTTTATTTTACTACTATGATTAATATTTCGCTGCTCTCACCTTTCAACTAATTACGCTTATTAAGTTCTTCTCTAATTATAGCTTAAAAAGCTTCACAAATAATCTTTGAAAGCAAACCTTTATGTTGAAGTCTTTGAGAATCATAAGTAAATTTGTCTCCTTTCAAATATTTGAAAAAAGCTCAACTTAATGCTGCTTTGAGCAAGCATCACCATTTTAAGTTTATAAATTTCCATCAGAAATTTACCTTATTACCTGCAATCAAGTTTAATCTGACAAAGATTTATTCATTTATCAAGTTCTTCCTTTGACAAAAATACAGAGAACGCCTAATAATCTCTATTTGATTTTGTACATGGTGGTTGGTAATTGAATTAAACATTTTGAATAAGAGAATTTAAGAATGTATCTAGGCTTGTTTAATATGTTGTGAATAAAACTTTATCAAGCAATTAAAAGATTTTCCAATGACCTTAACTTGAAACAGAACTTTCATTCCATGACATTAGTTATATTTGACCTTATATATTTCATGTCTTTTTTGCTCTTACATACATTACTACTCTCCATTTAAAAAGAAGTAGCTATAGTTTTAAAACAATTGAGAAGAGTATTTCAGAATATTTTAGAAATGCTTTCTTTTAATTTTCACATGACATAAACATTCAAATCTCTATTTTGAAAGATTTTGAGTGCTTCTCGTCACTATAAATAAAAGTGCAAAGATAAAACAATGTTGCATTTAAAATTAAAGAAGGCGTTGCTGTTCATTTCAGGCGAATCGAAGTCATAGGCTTTATAATTACTAGTGAAATGGAGCTTTTACGAAATCATTAATTAAATGAATCGTATCCAACTTTCTCTCTCTCTTTCTCAATCGCTCTGTCGATTTGGAATTTCAATAACAAGGTATCCATCTTTATTTTGAGTGTTAATTATGCAGAAATTGCAAAAGGGATGGCTCATTAGATATTCATAGAAAAATAGGATCAGTTAGTACGTTTCAATGTTTGGTTTTTCACAATTTTTATTAAACAAACATTTTATAGATTTAACGAAAAAAGAATTTTTAATCTTTTCTTTTTTTATTTCAATACCAATTTAAGCTCTAATGCCCTTGACTCTTACTAAACCTAGACATTTTTATTTTACTACTATGATTAATATTTCGCTGCTCTCACCTTTCAACTAATTACGCTTATTAAGTTCTTTCTAATTATAGCTTAAAAAGCTTCACAATTTATCTATGAAAGCAAACCTTTTTGTTGAAGTCTTTGAGAATCATAAGTAAATTTGTCTCCTTTCAAATATTTGAAAAGAGCTCAACTTAATGTTGCTTTGAGCAAGCATCACCATTTTAAGTTTATAACTTTCCATCAGAAATTTGCCATATTACCTGCAACCAATTTTAATCTGACAAAGATTTATTCATTTATCAAGTTCTTCCTTTGACAAAAATACAGAGAACGCCTAATAATCTCTATTTGATTTTTTACATGATGGTTGGTAATTGAATTAAACATTTTGAATAAGAGAATTTAAGAATGTAGCTAGGCTTTTTTAATATGTTGTGAATAAAACTTTATCAAGCAATTAAAAGATTTTCCAATGACCTTAACTTGAAACAGAACTTTCATTCCATGACATAAGTTATATTTGACCTTATATATTGCATGTCTTTTTTGCTCTTGCATACATTACTACTCTCCATTTTAAAAGAATTATCTTTAGTTTTAAAACAATTGAGAAGACTATTTCAGAATATTTTAGAAATGCTTTCTTTTAATTTTCACATGACATAAACATTCAAATCTCTATTTTGAAAGATTTTGAGTGCTTCTCGTCACTATAAATAAAAGTGCAAAGATAAAACAATGTTGCTAATTTAAAATTAAAGAAGGCGTTGCTGTTCATTTTAGGCGAATCGAAGTCATAGGCTTTATAATTACTAGTGAATTGGAGCTTTTACGAAATCATTAATTAAATGAATCGTATCCAACTTTCTCTCTCTCTTTCTCAATCGCTCTGTCGATTTGGAATTTCAATAACAAGGTATCCATCTTTATTTTGAGTGTTAATTATGCAGAAATTGCAAAAGGGATGGCTCATTAGATATTCATAGAAAAATAGGATCAGTTAGTACGTTTCAATGTTTGGTTTTTCACAATTTTTATTAAACAAACATTTTATAGATTTAACGAAAAAAGAATTTTTAATCTTTTCTTTTTTTATTTCAATACCAATTTAAGCTATAATGCCCTTGACTCTTACTAAACCTAGACATTTTTATTTTACTACTATGATTAATATTTCGCTGCTCTCACCTTTCAACTAATTACGCTTATTAAGTTCTTCTCTAATTATAGCTTAAAAAGCTTCACAATTAATCTTTGAAAGCAAACCTTTTTGTTGAAGTCTTTGAGAATCATAAGTAAATTTGTCTCCTTTCAAATATTTGAAAAGAGCTCAACTTAATGCTGCTTTGAGCAAGCATCACCATTTTAAGTTTATAACTTTCCATCAGAAATTTGCCTTATTACCTGCAATCAATTTTAATCTGTTAAAGATTTATTCATTTATCAAGTTCTTCTTTTGACAAAAATACAGAGAACGCCTAATAATCTCTATTTGATTTTGTACATGGTGGTTGGTAATTGAATTAAACATTTTGAATAAGAGAATTTTAGAATGTAGCTAGCTAGGCTTGTTTAATATGTTGTGTGTGAATAAAACTTTATCAAGCAATTAAAAGATTTTCCAATGACCTTAACTTGAAACAGAACTTTCATTCCATGACATAAGTTATATTTGACCTTATATATTGCATGTCTTTTTTGCTCTTGCATACATTACTACTCTCCATTTAAAAAGAAGTAGCTATAGTTTTAAAACAATTGAGAAGAGTATTTCAGAATATTTTAGAAATGCTTTCTTTTAATTTTCACATGACATAAACATTCAAATCTCTATTTTGAAAGATTTTGAGTGCTTCTCGTCACTATAAATAAAAGTGCAAAGATAAAACAATGTTGCTAATTTAAAATTAAAGAAGGCGTTGCTGTTCATTTTAGGCGAATCGAAGTCATAGGCTTTATAATTACTAGTGAATTGGAGCTTTTACGAAATCATTAATTAAATGAATCGTATCCAACTTTCTCTCTCTCTTTCTCAATCGCTCTGTCGATTTGGAATTTCAATAACAAGGTATCCATCTTTATTTTGAGTGTTAATTATGCAGAAATTGCAAAAGGGATGGCTCATTAGATATTCATAGAAAAATAGGATCAGTTAGTACGTTTCAATGTTTGGTTTTTCACAATTTTTATTAAACAAACATTTTATAGATTTAACGAAAAAAGAATTTTTAATCTTTTCTTTTTTTATTTCAATACCAATTTAAGCTCTAATGCCCTTGACTCTTACTAAACCTAGACATTTTTATTTTACTACTATGATTAATATTTCGCTGCTCTCACCTTTCAACTAATTACGCTTATTAAGTTCTTCTCTAATTATAGCTTAAAAAGCTTCACAATTAATCTTTGAAAGCAAACCTTTTTGTTGAAGTCTTTGAGAATCATAAGTAAATTTGTCTCCTTTCAAATATTTGAAAAAAGCTCAACTTAATGCTGCTTTGAGCAAGCATCACCATTTTAAGTTTATAACTTTCCATCAGAAATTTACTTTATTACCTGCAATCAATTTTAATCTGACAAAGATTTATTCATTTATCAAGTTCTTCCTTTGACAAAAATACAGAGAACGCCTAATAATCTCTATTTGATTTTGTACATGGTGGTTGGTAATTGAATTAAACATTTTGAATAAGAGAATTTAAGAATGTATCTAGGCTTGTTTAATATGTTGTGAATAAAACTTTATCAAGCAATTAAAAGATTTTCCAATGACCTTAACTTGAAACAGAACTTTCATTCCATGACATTAGTTATATTTGACCTTATATATTTCATGTCTTTTTTGCTCTTACATACATTACTACTCTCCATTTAAAAAGAAGTAGCTATAGTTTTAAAACAATTGAGAAGAGTATTTCAGAATATTTTAGAAATGCTTTCTTTTAATTTTCACATGACATAAACATTCAAATCTCTATTTTGAAAGATTTTGAGTGCTTCTCGTCACTATAAATAAAAGTGCAAAGATAAAACAATGTTGCTAATTTAAATTTAAAGAAGGCGTTGCTGTTCATTTTAGGCGAATCGAAGTCATAGGCTTTATAATTACTAGTGAATTGGAGCTTTTACGAAATCATTAATTAAATGAATCGTATCCAACTTTCTCTCTCTCTTTCTCAATCGCTCTGTCGATTTGGAATTTCAATAACAAGGTATCCATCTTTATTTTGAGTGTTAATTATGCAGAAATTGCAAAAGGGATGGCTCATAAGATATTCATAGAAAAATAGGATCAGTTAGTACGTTT
Source organism: Oxytricha trifallax (assembly GCA_000711775.1). Taxonomy (NCBI): domain Eukaryota; phylum Ciliophora; class Spirotrichea; order Sporadotrichida; family Oxytrichidae; genus Oxytricha; species Oxytricha trifallax. The sequence continues at coordinate 18,501 of ARYC01021057.1, forward strand.
CAATGTTTGGTTTTTCACAATTTTTATTAAACAAACATTTTATAGATTTAACGAAAAAAGAATTTTTAATCTTTTCTTTTTTTATTTCAATACCAATTTAAGCTATAATGCCCTTGACTCTTACTAAACCTAGACACTTTTATTTTACTACTATGATTAATATTTCGCTGCTCTCACCTTTCAACTAATTACGCTTATTAATTATAGCTTAAAAGCTTCACAATTAATCTATGAAAGCAAACCTTTTTGTTGAAGTCTTTGAGAATCATAAGTAAATTTGTCTCCTTTCAAATATTTGAAAAAAGCTCAACTTAATGCTGCTTTGAGCAAGCATCACCATTTTAAGTTTATAACTTTCCATCAGAAATTTACCTTATTACCTGCAATCAATTTTAATCTGACAAAGATTTATTCATTTATCAAGTTCTTCCTTTGACAAAAATACAGAGAACGCCTAATAATCTCTATTTGATTTTGTACATGGTGGTTGGTAATTGAATTAAACATTTTGAATAAGAGAATTTAAGAATGTATCTAGGCTTGTTTAATATGTTGTGAATAAAACTTTATCAAGCAATTAAAAGATTTTCCAATGACCTTAACTTAAAACAGAACTTTCATTCCATGACATAAGTTATATTTGACCTTATATATTGCATGTCTTTTTTGCTCTTACATACATTACTACACTCCATTTAAAAAGAAGTAGCTATAGTTTTAAAACAATTGAGAAGAGTATTTCAGAATATTTTAGAAATGCTTTCTTTTAATTTTCACATGACATTCAAATCTCTATTTTGAAAGATTTTGAGTGCTTCTCGTCACTATAAATAAAAGTGCAAAGATAAAACAATGTTGCTAATTTAAAATTAAAGAAGGCGTTGCTGTTCATTTTAGGCGAATCGAAGTCATAGGCTTTATAATTACTAGTGAATTGGAGCTTTTACGAAATCATTAATTAAATGAATCGTATCCAACTTTCTCTCTCTCTTTCTCAATCGCTCTGTCGATTTGGAATTTCAATAACAAGGTATCCATCTTTATTTTGAGTGTTAATTATGCAGAAATTGCAAAAGGGATGGCTCATAAGATATTCATAGAAAAATAGGATCAGTTAGTACGTTTCAATGTTTGGTTTTTCACAATTTTTATTAAACAAACATTTTATAGATTTAACGAAAAAAGAATTTTTAATCTTTTCTTTTTTTATTTCAATACCAATTTAAGCTATAATGCCCTTGACTCTTACTAAACCTAGACATTTTTATTTTACTACTATGATTAATATTTCGCTGCTCTCACCTTTCAACTAATTACGCTTATTAAGTTCTTCTCTAACCTTAAAAGCTTCACAATTTATCTATGAAAGCAAACCTTTTTGTTGAAGTCTTTGAGAATCATAAGTAAATTTGTCTCCTTTCAAATATTTGAAAAGAGCTCAACTTAATGCTGCTTTGAGCAAGCATCACCATTTTAAGTTTATAAATTTCCATCAGAAATTTGCCTTATTACCTGCAATCAAGTTTAATCTGACAAAGATTTATTCATTTATCAAGTTCTTCCTTACAAAAATACAGAGAACGCCTAATAATCTCTATTTGATTTTGTACATGGTGGTTGGTAATTGAATTAAACATTTTGAATAAGAGAATTTAAGAATGTAGCTAGGCTTGTTTAATATGTTGTGAATAAAACTTTATCAAGCAATTAAAAGATTTTCCAATGACCTTAACTTGAAACAGAACTTTCATTCCATGACATAAGGTATATTTGACCTTATATATTGCATGTCATTTTTGCTCTTACATACATTACTACTCTCCATTTAAAAGAAGTAGCTATAGTTTTAAAACAATTGAGAAGACTATTTCAGAATATTTTAGAAATGCTTTCTTTTAATTTTCACATGACATTCAAATCTCTATTTTGAAAGATTTTGAGTGCTTCTCGTCACTATAAATAAAAGTGCAAAGATAAAACAATGTCGCTAATTTAAAATTAAAGAAGGCGTTGCTGTTCATTTCAGGCGAATCGAAGTCATAGGCTTTATAATTACTAGTGAAATGGAGCTTTTACGAAATCATTAATTAAATGAATCGTATCCAACTTTCTCTCTCTCTCAATCGCTCTGTCGATTTGGAATTTCAATAACAAGGTATCCAACTTTAATTTGAGTGTATGCAGAAATTGCAAAAGGAATGGCTCATAAGACATTCATAGAAAATAGGATCAGTTAGTACGTTTCAATACCAATTTAAGCTCTAATGCCCTTGAATCTTACTAAACCTAGACAATTTTATTTTACTACTATGATTAATATTTCGCTGCTCTCACCTTTCAACTAATTACGCTTATTAAGTTCTTCTCAATTATAGCTTAAAAAGCTTCACAAATAATCTTTGAAAGCAAACCTTTATGTTGAAGTCTTTGAGAATCATAAGTAAATTTGTCTCCTTTCAAATATTTGAAAAAAGCTCAACTTAATGCTGCTTTGAGCAAGCATCACCATTTTAAGTTTATAACTTTCCATCAGAAATTTACCTTATTACCTGCAATCAATTTTAATCTGACAAAGATTTATTCATTTATCAAGTTCTTCCTTTGACAAAAATACAGAGAACGCCTAATAATCTCTATTTGATTTTGTACATGGTGGTTGGTAATTGAATTAAACATTTTGAATAAGAGAATTTTAGAATGTAGCTAGGCTTGTTTAATATGTTATGTGTAATAAAACTTTATCAAGCAATTAAAAGATTTTCCAATGACCTTAACTTGAAACAGAACTTTCATTCCATGACATAAGGTATATTTGACCTTATATATTGCATGTCATTTTTGCTCTTGCATACATTACTACACTCCATTTAAAAGAAGTAGCTATAGTTTTAAAACAATTGAGAAGACTATTTCAGAATATTTTAGAAATGCTTTCTTTTAATTTTCACATGACATAAACATTCAAATCTCTATTTTGAAAGATTTTGAGTGCTTCTCGTCACTATAAATAAAAGTGCAAAGATAAAACAATGTTGCTAATTTAAAATTAAAGAAGGCGTTGCTGTTCATTTTAGGCGAATCGAAGTCATAGGCTTTATAATTACTAGTGAATTGGAGCTTTTACGAAATCATTAATTAAATGAATCGTATCCAACTTTCTCTCTCTCTTTCTCAATCGCTCTGTCGATTTGGAATTTCAATAACAAGGTATCCATCTTTATTTTGAGTGTTAATTATGCAGAAATTGCAAAAGGGATGGCTCATTAGATATTCATAGAAAAATAGGATCAGTTAGTACGTTTCAATGTTTGGTTTTTCACAATTTTTATTAAACAAACATTTTATAGATTTAACGAAAAAAGAATTTTTAATCTTTTCTTTTTTTATTTCAATACCAATTTAAGCTCTAATGCCCTTGACTCTTACTAAACCTAGACACTTTTATTTTATACTCATTGAGGGGGGGGGGCGGGGGGGGGGGGGGAGGGGGGGGGGGGGTTTATATTTCGCTGCTCTCACCTTTCATTAAATTACGCTTATTGATTTCATCTCTAATTTGAGCTTAAATAACTTCCCAATTTATCAATGAAAGCAATCCTTTTTTTTATGAAGCCTAAGAGATTCATAAGTAAATTAGTATACTTTCAAATATTAGAGAAGAGCTCAACTTGATGCTGCTTTGATCAAGCATCACCATTTAAAGTGTATAACTTTCCATTATAAATATGGCTTAATAACTGCAATCAATTTTTACCTTACAAAGATTAATTTACTTTTCCACTTTTATCTTAGACAAGAATACAGAGAAACGCCTAATAATCTCTATTTGATTTTGTACATGGTGGTTGGTAATTGAATTAAACATTTTGAATAAGAGAATTTTAGAATGTAGCTAGGCTTGTTTAATATGTTATGTGTGAATAAAACTTTATCAAGCAATTAAAAGATTTTCCAATGACCTTAACTTGAAACAGAACTTTCATTCCATGACATAAGGTATATTTGACCTTATATATTGCATGTCATTTTTGCTCTTGCATACATTACTACTCTCCATTTAAAAGAATTATCTTTAGTTTTAAAACAATTGAGAAGACTATTTCAGAATATTTTAGAAATGCTTTCTTTTAATTTTCACATGACATAAAACATTCAAATCTCTATTTTGAAAGATTTTGAGTGCTTCTCGTCACTATAAATAAAAGTGCAAAGATAAAACAATGTTGCTAATTTAAAATTAAAGAAGGCGTTGCTGTTCATTTTAGGCGAATCGAAGTCATAGGCTTTATAATTACTAGTGAATTGGAGCTTTTACGAAATCATTAATTAAATGAATCGTATCCAACTTTCTCTCTCTCTTTCTCAATCGCTCTGTCGATTTGGAATTTCAATAACAAGGTATCCATCTTTATTTTGAGTGTTAATTATGCAGAAATTGCAAATGGGATGGCTCATAAGATATTCATAGAAAAATAGGATCAGTTAGTACGTTTCAATGTTTGGTTTTTCACAATTTTTATTAAACAAACATTTTGTAGATTTAACGAAAAAAGAATTTTTAATCTTTTCTTTTTTTATTTCAATACCAATTTAAGCTATAATGCCCTTGACTCTTACTAAACCTAGACATTTTTATTTTACTACTATGATTAATATTTCGCTGCTCTCACCTTTCAACTAATTACGCTTATTAAGTTCTTCTCTAATTATAGCTTAAAAAGCTTCACAATTTATCTATGAAAGCAAACCTTTTTGTTGAAGTCTTTGAGAATCATAAGTAAATTTGTCTCCTTTCAAATATTTGAAAAGAGCTCAACTTAATGCTGCTTTGAGCAAGCATCACCATTTAATTTTATAACTTTCCATCAGAAATTTGCCTTATTACCTGCAATCAATTTTAATCTGACAAAGATTCATTCATTTATCAAGTTCTTCCTTTGACAAAAATACAGAGAACGCCTAATAATCTCAATTTGATTTTGTATATGATGGTTGGTAATTGAATTAAACATTTTAGAATAAGAGAATTTTAGAATGTAGCTAGGCTTGTTTAATATGTTGTGAATAAAACTTTATCAAGCAATTAAAAGATTTTCCAATGACCTTAATTTGAAACAGAACTTTCATTCCATGACATAAGTTATATTTGACCTTATATATTGCATGTCTTTTTTGCTCTTGCATACATTACTACTCTACATTTAAAAAGAAGTAGCTTATAGTTTTAAAACAATTGAGAAGAGTATTTCAGAATATTTTAGAAATTCTTTCTTTTAATTTTCACATGACATAAACATTCAAATCTCAATTTTGAAAGATTTTGAGTGCTTCTCGTCACTATAAATAAAAGTGCAAAGATAAAACAATGACGCTAATTTAAATTTAAAGAAGGCGTTGCTGTTCATTTCAGGCGAATCGAAGTCATAGGATTTATAATTGCTAGTGAAATGGAGCTTCTACGAAATCATTAATTAAATGAATCGTATCCAACTTTCTCTCTCTCTCAATCGCTCTGTCGATTTGGAATTTCAATAACAAGGTATCCATCTTTATTTTGAGTGTTAATTATGCAGAAATTGCAAATGGGATGGCTCATAAGATATTCATAGAAAAAATAGGATCAGTTAGTACGTTTCAATGTTTGGTTTTTCACAATTTTTATTAAACAAACATTTTGTAGATTTAACGAAAAAAGAATTTTTAATCTTTTCTTTTTTTATTTCAATACCAATTTAAGCTATAATGCCCTTGACTCTTACTAAACCTAGACATTTTTATTTTACTACTATGATTAATATTTCGCTGCTCTCACCTTTCAACTAATTACGCTTATTAAGTTCTTCTCTAATTATAGCTTAAAAAGCTTCACAATTAATCTTTGAAAGCAAACCTTTTTGTTGAAGTCTTTGAGAATCATAAGTAAATTTGTCTCCTTTCAAATATTTGAAAAAAGCTCAACTTAATGCTGCTTTGAGCAAGCATCACCATTTTAAGTTTATAACTTTCCATCAGAAATTTACTTTATTACCTGCAATCAATTTTAATCTGACAAAGATTTATTCATTTATCAAGTTCTTCCTTTGACAAAAATACAGAGAACGCCTAATAATCTCTATTTGATTTTTTACATGATGGTTGGTAATTGAATTAAACATTTTGAATAAGAGAATTTAAGAATGTAGCTAGGCTTTTTTAATATGTTGTGAATAAAACTTTATCAAGCAATTAAAAGATTTTCCAATGACTTTAACTTGAAACAGAACATTAATTCCATGACAAAAGTTATATTTGACCTTATATATTGCATGTCTTTTTTGCTCTTGCATACATTACTACACTCCATTTAAAAAGAAGTAGCTATAGTTTTAAAACAATTGAGAAGAGTATTTCAGAATATTTTAGAAATGCTTTCTTTTAATTTTCACATGACATAAACATTCAAATCTCTATTTTGAAAGATTTTGAGTGCTTCTCGTCACTATAAATAAAAGTGCAAAGATAAAACAATGTTGCTAATTTAAAATTAAAGAAGGCGTTGCTGTTCATTTTAGGCGAATCGAAGTCATAGGCTTTATAATTACTAGTGAATTGGAGCTTTTACGAAATCATTAATTAAATGAATCGTATCCAACTTTCTCTCTCTCTTTCTCAATCGCTCTGTCGATTTGGAATTTCAATAACAAGGTATCCATCTTTATTTTGAGTGTTAATTATGCAGAAATTGCAAAAGGGATGGCTCATTAGATATTCATAGAAAAATAGGATCAGTTAGTACGTTTCAATGTTTGGTTTTTCACAATTTTTATTAAACAAACATTTTATAGATTTAACGAAAAAAGAATTTTTAATCTTTTCTTTTTTTATTTCAATACCAATTTAAGCTCTAATGCCCTTGACTCTTACTAAACCTAGACATTTTTATTTTACTACTATGATTAATATTTCGCTGCTCTCACCTTTCAACTAATTACGCTTATTAAGTTCTTCTCTAATTATAGCTTAAAAAGCTTCACAAATAATCTTTGAAAGCAAACCTTTATGTTGAAGTCTTTGAGAATCATAAGTAAATTTGTCTCCTTTCAAATATTTGAAAAGAGCTCAACTTAATGCTGCTTTGAGCAAGCATCACCATTTTAAGTTTATAAATTTCCATCAGAAATTTGCCTTATTACCTGCAATCAAGTTTAATCTGACAAAGATTTATTCATTTATCAAGTTCTTCCTTTGACAAAAATACAGAGAACGCCTAATAATCTCTATTTGATTTTGTACATGGTGGTTGGTAATTGAATTAAACATTTTGAATAAGAGAATTTTAGAATGTAGCTAGGCTTGTTTAATATGTTATGTGTGAATAAAACTTTATCAAGCAATTAAAAGATTTTCCAATGACCTTAACTTGAAACAGAACTTTCATTCCATGACATAAGGTATATTTGACCTTATATATTGCATGTCATTTTTGCTCTTGCATACATTACTACTCTCCATTTAAAAGAATTATCTTTAGTTTTAAAACAATTGAGAAGACTATTTCAGAATATTTTAGAAATGCTTTCTTTTAATTTTCACATGACATAAACATTCAAATCTCTATTTTGAAAGATTTTGAGTGCTTCTCGTCACTATAAATAAAAGTGCAAAGATAAAACAATGTTGCTAATTTAAAATTAAAGAAGGCGTTGCTGTTCATTTTAGGCGAATCGAAGTCATAGGCTTTATAATTACTAGTGAATTGGAGCTTTTACGAAATCATTAATTAAATGAATCGTATCCAACTTTCTCTCTCTCTTTCTCAATCGCTCTGTCGATTTGGAATTTCAATAACAAGGTATCCATCTTTATTTTGAGTGTTAATTATGCAGAAATTGCAAAAGGGATGGCTCATTAGATATTCATAGAAAAATAGGATCAGTTAGTACGTTTCAATGTTTGGTTTTTCACAATTTTTATTAAACAAACATTTTATAGATTTAACGAAAAAAGAATTTTTAATCTTTTCTTTTTTTATTTCAATACCAATTTAAGCTATAATGCCCTTGACTCTTACTAAACCTAGACATTTTTATTTTACTACTATGATTAATATTTCGCTGCTCTCACCTTTCAACTAATTACGCTTATTAAGTTCTTCTCTAATTATAGCTTAAAAAGCTTCACAATTAATCTTTGAAAGCAAACCTTTTTGTTGAAGTCTTTGAGAATCATAAGTAAATTTGTCTCCTTTCAAATATTTGAAAAAAGCTCAACTTAATGCTGCTTTGAGCAAGCATCACCATTTTAAGTTTATAACTTTCCATCAGAAATTTACTTTATTACCTGCAATCAATTTTAATCTGACAAAGATTTATTCATTTATCAAGTTCTTCCTTTGACAAAAATACAGAGAACGCCTAATAATCTCTATTTGATTTTGTACATGATGGTTGGTAATTGAATTAAACATTTTGAATAAGAGAATTTTAGAATGTAGCTAGGCTTGTTTAATATGTTATGTGTGAATAAAACTTTAACAAGCAATTAAAAGATTTTCCAATGACCTTAACTTGAACAGAACTTTCATTCCATGACATAAGGTATATTTGACCTTATATATTGCATGTCATTTTTGCTCTTACATACATTACTACTCTCCATTAAAAAGAAGTAGCTATAGTTTTAAAACAATTGAGAAGACTATTTCAGAATATTTTAGAAATGCTTTCTTTTAATTTTCACATGACATAAACATTCAAATCTCTATTTTGAAAGATTTTGAGTGCTTCTCGTCACTATAAATAAAAGTGCAAAGATAAAACAATGTTGCTAATTTAAATTTAAAGAAGGCGTTGCTGTTTATTTCAGGCGAATCGAAGTCATAGGCTTTATAATTGCTTGTGAAATGTAGCTTTTACGAAATCATTAATTAAATGAATCGTATCCAACTTTCTCTCTCTCTTTCTCAATCGCTCTGTCGATTTGGAATTTTAATAACAAGGTATCCATCTTTATTTTGAGTGTTAATTATGCAGAAATTGCAAAAGGGATGGCTCATAAGATATTCATAGAAAAAATAGGATCAGTTAGTACGTTTCAATGTTTGGTTTTTCACAATTTTTATTAAACAAACATTTTGTAGATTTAACGAAAAAAGAATTTTTAATCTTTTCTTTTTTTATTTCAATACCAATTTAAGCTATAATGCCCTTGACTCTTACTAAACCTAGACATTTTTATTTTACTACTATGATTAATATTTCGCTGCTCTCACCTTTCAACTAATTACGCTTATTAAGTTCTTCTCTAATTATAGCTTAAAAAGCTTCACAAATAATCTTTGAAAGCAAACCTTTATGTTGAAGTCTTTGAGAATCATAAGTAAATTTGTCTCCTTTCAAATATTTGAAAAGAGCTCAACTTAATGCTGCTTTGAGCAAGCATCACCATTTTAAGTTATAAATTTCCATCAGAAATTTGCCTTATTACCTGCAATCAAGTTTAATCTGACAAAGATTTATTCATTTATCAAGTTCTTCCTTTGACAAAAAAACAGAGAACGCCTAATAATCTCAATTTGACTTTGTACATGATGGTTGGTAATTAAATTAAACATTTTGAATAAGAGAATTTAAGAATGTAGCTAGGCTTGTTTAATATGTTATGTGTGAATAAAACTTTATCAAGCAATTAAAAGATTTTCCAATGACCTTAACTTGAAACAGAACTTTCATTCCATGACATAAGGTATATTTGACCTTATATATTGCATGTCATTTTTGCTCTTGCATACATTACTACACTCCATTTAAAAGAAGTAGCTATAGTTTTAAAACAATTGAGAAGACTATTTCAGAATATTTTAGAAATGCTTTCTTTTAATTTTCACATGACATAAACATTCAAATCTCTATTTTGAAAGATTTTGAGTGCTTCTCGTCACTATAAATAAAAGTGCAAAGATAAAACAATGTTGCTAATTAAAAATTAAAGAAGCCGTTGCTGTTCATTTCAGGCGAATCGAAGTCATAGGCTTTATAATTACTAGTGAATTCGAGCTTTTACGAAATCATTAATTAAATGAATCGTATCCAACTTTCTCTCTCTCTTTCTCAATCGCTCTGTCGATTTGGAATTTCAATAACAAGGTATCCATCTTTATTTTGAGTGTTAATTATGCAGAAATTGCAAAAGGGATGGCTCATAAGATATTCATAGAAAAATAGGATCAGTTAGTACGTTTCAATGTTTGGTTTTTCACAATTTTTATTAAACAAACATTTTGTAGATTTAACGAAAAAAGAATTTTTAATCTTTTCTTTTTTTATTTCAATACCAATTTAAGCTATAATGCCCTTGACTCTTACTAAACCTAGACATTTTTATTTTACTACTATGATTAATATTTCGCTGCTCTCACCTTTCAACTAATTACGCTTATTAAGTTCTTCTCTAATTATAGCTTAAAAAGCTTCACAATTAATCTTTGAAAGCAAACCTTTTTGTTGAAGTCTTTGAGAATCATAAGTAAATTTGTCTCCTTTCAAATATTTGAAAAAAGCTCAACTTAATGCTGCTTTGAGCAAGCATCACCATTTTAAGTTTATAACTTTCCATCAGAAATTTGCCATATTACCTGCAACCAATTTTAATCTGACAAAGATTTATTCATTTATCAAGTTCTTCCTTTGACAAAAATACAGAGAACGCCTAATAATCTCTATTTGATTTTTTACATGATGGTTGGTAATTGAATTAAACATTTTGAATAAGAGAATTTAAGAATGTAGCTAGGCTTTTTTAATATGTTGTGAATAAAACTTTATCAAGCAATTAAAAGATTTTCCAATGACTTTAACTTGAAACAGAACATTAATTCCATGACATAAGGTATATTTGACCTTATATATTGCATGTCATTTTTGCTCTTGCATACATTACTACTCTCCATTTAAAAGAATTATCTTTAGTTTTAAAACAATTGAGAAGACTATTTCAGAATATTTTAGAAATGCTTTCTTTTAATTTTCACATGACATAAACATTCAAATCTCTATTTTGAAAGATTTTGAGTGCTTCTCGTCACTATAAATAAAAGTGCAAAGATAAAACAATGTTGCTAATTTAAAATTAAAGAAGGCGTTGCTGTTCATTTTAGGCGAATCGAAGTCATAGGCTTTATAATTACTAGTGAATTGGAGCTTTTACGAAATCATTAATTAAATGAATCGTATCCAACTTTCTCTCTCTCTTTCTCAATCGCTCTGTCGATTTGGAATTTCAATAACAAGGTATCCATCTTTATTTTGAGTGTTAATTATGCAGAAATTGCAAATGGGATGGCTCATAAGATATTCATAGAAAAATAGGATCAGTTAGTACGTTTCAATGTTTGGTTTTTCACAATTTTTATTAAACAAACATTTTGTAGATTTAACGAAAAAAGAATTTTTAATCTTTTCTTTTTTTATTTCAATACCAATTTAAGCTATAATGCCCTTGACTCTTACTAAACCTAGACATTTTTATTTTACTACTATGATTAATATTTCGCTGCTCTCACCTTTCAACTAATTACGCTTATTAAGTTCTTCTCTAATTATAGCTTAAAAAGCTTCACAATTTATCTATGAAAGCAAACCTTTTTGTTGAAGTCTTTGAGAATCATAAGTAAATTTGTCTCCTTTCAAATATTTGAAAAGAGCTCAACTTAATGCTGCTTTGAGCAAGCATCACCATTTTAAGTTTATAACTTTCCATCAGAAATTTGCCTTATTACCTGCAACCAATTTTAATCTGACAAAGATTTATTCATTTATCAAGTTCTTCCTTTGACAAAAATACAGAGAACGCCTAATAATCTCTATTTGATTTTGTACATGATGGTTGGTAATTGAATTAAACATTTTGAATAAGAGAATTTAAGAATGTAGTCTAGGCTTGTTTAATATGTTGTGAATAAAACTTTATCAAGCAATTAAAAGATTTTCCAATGACCTTAACTTGAAACAGAACTTTCATTCCATGACATAAGTTATATTTGACCTTATATATTGCATGTCATTTTTGCTCTTGCATACATTACTACTCTCCATTTAAAAGAATTATCTTTAGTTTTAAAACAATTGAGAAGAGTATTTCAGAATATTTTAGAAATGCTTTCTTTTAATTTTCACATGACATAAACATTCAAATCTCAATTTTGAAAGATTTTGAGTGCTTCTCGTCACTATAAATAAAAGTGCAAAGATAAAACAATGACGCTAATTTAAATTTAAAGAAGGCGTTGCTGTTCATTTCAGGCGAATCGAAGTCATAGGATTTATAATTGCTAGTGAAATGGAGCTTCTACGAAATCATTAATTAAATGAATCGTATCCAACTTTCTCTCTCTCTCAATCGCTCTGTCGATTTGGAATTTCAATAACAAGGTATCCAACTTTAATTTGAGTGTATGCAGAAATTGCAAAAGGAATGGCTCATAAGACATTCATAGAAAATAGGATCAGTTAGTACGTTTCAATACCAATTTAAGCTCTAATGCCCTTGAATCTTACTAAACCTAGACAATTTTATTTTACTACTATGATTAATATTTCGCTGCTCTCACCTTTCAACTAATTACGCTTATTAAGTTCTTCTCTAATTATAGCTTAAAAAGCTTCACAATTAATCTATGAAAGCAAACCTTTTTGTTGAAGTCTTTGAGAATCATAAGTAAATTTGTCTCCTTTCAAATATTTGAAAAAAGCTCAACTTAATGCTGCTTTGAGCAAGCATCACCATTTTAAGTTTATAAATTTCCATCAGAAATTTACCTTATTACCTGCAATCAAGTTTAATCTGACAAAGATTTATTCATTTATCAAGTTCTTCCTTTGACAAAAATACAGAGAACGCCTAATAATCTCTATTTGATTTTGTACATGATGGTTGGTAATTGAATTAAACATTTTGAATAAGAGAATTTAAGAATGTAGCTAGGCTTGTTTAATATGTTGTGAATAAAACTTTATCAAGCAATTAAAAGATTTTCCAATGACCTTAACTTGAAACAGAACATTAATTCCATGACAAAAGGTATATTGGACCTTATATATTGCATGTCATTTTTGCTCTTGCATACATTACTACTCTCCATTTAAAAGAATTATCTTTAGTTTTAAAACAATTGAGAAGACTATTTCAGAATATTTTAGAAATGCTTTCTTTTAATTTTCACATGACATAAACATTCAAATCTCTATTTTGAAAGATTTTGAGTGCTTCTCGTCACTATAAATAAAAGTGCAAAGATAAAACAATGTTGCTAATTTAAAATTAAAGAAGGCGTTGCTGTTCATTTTAGGCGAATCGAAGTCATAGGCTTTATAATTACTAGTGAATTGGAGCTTTTACGAAATCATTAATTAAAAGGAATCGTATCCAACTTTCTCTCTCTCTTTCTCAATCGCTCTGTCGATTTGGAATTTCAATAACAAGGTATCCATCTTTATTTTGAGTGTTAATTATGCAGAAATTGCAAAAGGGATGGCTCATTAGATATTCATAGAAAAATAGGATCAGTTAGTACGTTTCAATGTTTGGTTTTTCACAATTTTTATTAAACAAACATTTTATAGATTTAACGAAAAAAGAATTTTTAATCTTTTCTTTTTTTATTTCAATACCAATTTAAGCTCTAATGCCTTGACTCTTACTAAACCTAGACATTTTTATTTTACTACTATGATTAATATTTCGCTGCTCTCACCTTTCAACTAATTACGCTTATTAAGTTCTTCTCTAATTATAGCTTAAAAAGCTTCACAAATAATCTATGAAAGCAAACCTTTATGTTGAAGTCTTTGAGAATCATAAGTAAATTTGTCTCCTTTCAAATATTTGAAAAGAGCTCAACTTAATGCTGCTTTGAGCAAGCATCACCATTTTAAGTTTATAACTTTCCATCAGAAATTTGCCATATTACCTGCAACCAATTTTAATCTGACAAAGATTTATTCATTTATCAAGTTCTTCCTTTGACAAAAATACAGAGAACGCCTAATAATCTCTATTTGATTTTTTACATGATGGTTGGTAATTGAATTAAACATTTTGAATAAGAGAATTTAAGAATGTAGCTAGGCTTTTTTAATATGTTGTGAATAAAACTTTATCAAGCAATTAAAAGATTTTCCAATGACTTTAACTTGAAACAGAACATTAATTCCATGACAAAAGTTATATTGGACCTTATATATTGCATGTCATTTTTGCTCTTGCATACATTACTACTCTCCATTTAAAAGAATTATCTTTAGTTTTAAAACAATTGAGAAGACTATTTCAGAATATTTTAGAAATGCTTTCTTTTAATTTTCACATGACATAAACATTCAAATCTCTATTTTGAAAGATTTTGAGTGCTTCTCGTCACTATAAATAAAAGTGCAAAGATAAAACAATGTTGCTAATTTAAAATTAAAGAAGGCGTTGCTGTTCATTTTAGGCGAATCGAAGTCATAGGCTTTATAATTACTAGTGAATTGGAGCTTTTACGAAATCATTAATTAAATGAATCGTATCCAACTTTCTCTCTCTCTTTCTCAATCGCTCTGTCGATTTGGAATTTCAATAACAAGGTATCCATCTTTATTTTGAGTGTTAATTATGCAGAAATTGCAAAAGGGATGGCTCATTAGATATTCATAGAAAAATAGGATCAGTTAGTACGTTTCAATGTTTGGTTTTTCACAATTTTTATTAAACAAACATTTTATAGATTTAACGAAAAAAGAATTTTTAATCTTTTCTTTTTTTATTTCAATACCAATTTAAGCTCTAATGCCCTTGACTCTTACTAAACCTAGACACTTTTATTTTACTACTATGATTAATATTTCGCTGCTCTCACCTTTCAACTAATTACGCTTATCTAATTATAGCTTAAAAAGCTTCACAATTAATCTTTGAAAGCAAACCTTTTTGTTGAAGTCTTTGAGAATCATAAGTAAATTTGTCTCCTTTCAAATATTTGAAAAGAGCTCAACTTAATGCTGCTTTGAGCAAGCATCACCATTTTAAGTTTATAACTTTCCATCAGAAATTTGCCATATTACCTGCAACCAATTTTAATCTGACAAAGATTTATTCATTTATCAAGTTCTTCCTTTGACAAAAATACAGAGAACGCCTAATAATCTCAATTTGATTTTGTACATGATGGTTGGTAATTGAATTAAACATTTTGAATAAGAGAATTTAAGAATGTAGCTAGGCTTGTTTAATATGTTATGTGTGAATAAAACTTTATCAAGCAATTAAAAGATTTTCCAATGACCTTAACTTGAAACAGAACTTTCATTCCATGACATAAGTTATATTTGACCTTATATATTGCATGTCTTTTTTGCTCTTGCATACATTACTACTCTCCATTTAAAAAGAAGTAGCTATAGTTTTAAAACAATTGAGAAGAGTATTTCAGAATATTTTAGAAATGCTTTCTTTTAATTTTCACATGACATAAACATTCAAATCTCTATTTTGAAAGATTTTGAGTGCTTCTCGTCACTATAAATAAAAGTGCAAAGATAAAACAATGTTGCTAATTTAAAATTAAAGAAGGCGTTGCTGTTCATTTTAGGCGAATCGAAGTCATAGGCTTTATAATTACTAGTGAATTGGAGCTTTTACGAAATCATTAATTAAATGAATCGTATCCAACTTTCTCTCTCTCTTTCTCAATCGCTCTGTCGATTTGGAATTTCAATAACAAGGTATCCATCTTTATTTTGAGTGTTAATTATGCAGAAATTGCAAAAGGGATGGCTCATAAGATATTCATAGAAAAATAGGATCAGTTAGTACGTTTCAATGTTTGGTTTTTCACAATTTTTATTAAACAAACATTTTGTAGATTTAACGAAAAAAGAATTTTTAATCTTTTCTTTTTTTATTTCAATACCAATTTAAGCTATAATGCCCTTGACTCTTACTAAACCTAGACATTTTTATTTTACTACTATGATTAATATTTCGCTGCTCTCACCTTTCAACTAATTACGCTTATTAAGTTCTTCTCTAATTATAGCTTAAAAAGCTTCACAAATAATCTTTGAAAGCAAACCTTTATGTTGAAGTCTTTGAGAATCATAAGTAAATTTGTCTCCTTTCAAATATTTGAAAAGAGCTCAACTTAATGCTGCTTTGAGCAAGCATCACCATTTTAAGTTTATAACTTTCCATCAGAAATTTGCCTTATTACCTGCAATCAATTTTAATCTGACAAAGATTTATTCATTTATCAAGTTCTTCCTTTGACAAAAATACAGAGAACGCCTAATAATCTCTATTTGATTTTGTACATGGTGGTTGGTAATTGAATTAAACATTTTGAATAAGAGAATTTAAGAATGTAGTCTAGGCTTGTTTAATATGTTGTGAATAAAACTTTATCAAGCAATTAAAAGATTTTCCAATGACCTTAACTTGAAACAGAACTTTCATTCCATGACATAAGGTATATTTGACCTTATATATTGCATGTCATTTTTGCTCTTGCATACATTACTACTCTCCATTTAAAAGAATTATCTTTAGTTTTAAAACAATTGAGAAGACTATTTCAGAATATTTTAGAAATGCTTTCTTTTAATTTTCACATGACATAAACATTCAAATCTCTATTTTGAAAGATTTTGAGTGCTTCTCGTCACTATAAATAAAAGTGCAAAGATAAAACAATGTTGCTTATTAAAATTTAAAGAAGCCGTTGCTGTTCATTTCAGGCGAATCGAAGTCATAGGCTTTATAATTACTAGTGAATTCGAGCTTTTACGAAATCATTAATTAAATGAATCGTATCCAACTTTCTCTCTCTCTTTCTCAATCGCTCTGTCGATTTGGAATTTCAATAACAAGGTATCCATCTTTATTTTGAGTGTTAATTATGCAGAAATTGCAAAAGGGATGGCTCATTAGATATTCATAGAAAAATAGGATCAGTTAGTACGTTTCAATGTTTGGTTTTTCACAATTTTTATTAAACAAACATTTTATAGATTTAACGAAAAAAGAATTTTTAATCTTTTCTTTTTTTATTTCAATACCAATTTAAGCTCTAATGCCCTTGACTCTTACTAAACCTAGACATTTTTATTTTACTACTATGATTAATATTTCGCTGCTCTCACCTTTCAACTAATTACGCTTATTAAGTTCTTCTCTAATTATAGCTTAAAAAGCTTCACAAATAATCTTTGAAAGCAAACCTTTATGTTGAAGTCTTTGAGAATCATAAGTAAATTTGTCTCCTTTCAAATATTTGAAAAGAGCTCAACTTAATGCTGCTTTGAGCAAGCATCACCATTTAAGTTTATAACTTTCCATCAGAAATTTACCATATTAACTGCAACCAATTTTAATCTGACAAAGATTTATTCATTTATCAAGTTCTTCCTTTGAAAAATACAGAGAACGCCTAATAATCTCTATTTGATTTTGTACATGGTGGTTGGTAATTGAATTAAACATTTTGAATAAGAGAATTTAAGAATGTATCTAGGCTTGTTTAATATGTTGTGAATAAAACTTTATCAAGCAATTAAAAGATTTTCCAATGACCTTAACTTGAAACAGAACTTTCATTCCATGACATTAGTTATATTTGACCTTATATATTTCATGTCTTTTTTGCTCTTACATACATTACTACTCTCCATTTAAAAAGAAGTAGCTATAGTTTTAAAACAATTGAGAAGAGTATTTCAGAATATTTTAGAAAAGCTTTCTTTTAATTTTCACATGACATAAACATTCAAATCTCTATTTTGAAAGATTTTGAGTGCTTCTCGTCACTATAAATAAAAGTGCAAAGATAAAACAATGTTGCTAATTTAAAATTAAAGAAGGCGTTGCTGTTCATTTTAGGCGAATCGAAGTCATAGGCTTTATAATTACTAGTGAATTGAAGTTTTTACGAAATCATTAATTAAATGAATCGTATCCAACTTTCTCTCTCTCTCAATCGCTCTGTCGATTTGGAATTTCAATAATAAGGTATCCATCTTTATTTTGAGGTATAATTATGCAGAAATTGCAAAAGGGAGGGCTCATAAGATATTCATAGAATAATAGGATCAGTTAGTACGTTTCAATACCAATTTAAGCTCTAATGCCCTTGACTCTTACTAAACCTAAACACTTTTATTTAACTATGATTAATATTTCGCTGCTCTCACCTTTCAACTAACTACGCTTATTAAGTTCTTCTCTAATTATAGCTTAAAAAGCTTCACAATTTATCTATGAAAGCAAACCTTTTTGTTGAAGTCTTTGAGAATCATAAGTAAATTTGTCTCCTTTCAAATATTTGAAAAGATCTCAACTTAATGTTGCTTTGAGCAAGCATCACCATTTTAAGTTTATAACTTTCCATCAGAAATTTGCCTTATTACCTGCAATCAATTTTAATCTGACAAAGATTTAATTCATTTATCAAGTTCTTCCTTTGACAAAAAAACAGAGAACGCCTTATAATCTCAATTTGACTTTGTACATGATGGTTGGTAATTAAATTAAACATTTTGAATAAGAGGATTTAAGAATGTAGCTAGGCTTGTTTGATATGTTGTGAATAAAACTTTATCAAGCAATTAAAAGATTTTCCAATGACCTTAATTTGAAACAGAACTTTCATTCCATGACATAAGTTATATTTGACCTTATATATTGCATGTCTTTTTTGCTCTTGCATACATTACTACTCTACATTTAAAAAGAAGTAGCTATAGTTATAAAACAATTGAGAAGAGTATTTCAGAATATTTTAGAAATGCTTTCTTTTAATTTTCACATGACATAAACATTCAAATCTCTATTTTGAAAGATTTTGAGTGCTTCTCGTCACTATAAATAAAAGTGCAAAGATAACAATGTTGCTAATTTAAAATTAAAGAAGGCGTTGCTGTTCATTTTAGGCGAATCGAAGTCATAGGCTTTATAATTACTAGTGAATTGGAGCTTTTACGAAATCATTAATTAAATGAATCGTATCCAACTTTCTCTCTCTCTCTCAATCGCTCTGTCGATTTGGAATTTCAATAACAAGGTATCTATCTTTATTTTGAGTGATAATTATGCAGAAATTGCAAAAGGGAGGGCTTATAAGATATTTATATAAAAATAGAATCAGTTTGTACGTTTCAATACCAATTTAAGCTCTAATGCCCTTCACTCTTACTAAACCTAGTCACTTTTATTTTACTTTATTAATATTTCGCTGCTCTCACCTTTCAATTGATTACTCTTATTAAGTTCTTCTCTAATTATAGCTTAAAAAGCTTCACAATTAATCTTTGAAAGCAAACCTTTTTGTTGAAGTCTTTGAGAATCATAAGTAAATTTGTCTCCTTTCAAATATTTGAAAAAAGCTCAACTTAATGCTGCTTTGAGCAAGCATCACCATTTTAAGTTTATAACTTTCCATCAGAAATTTACTTTATTACCTGCAATCAATTTTAATCTGACAAAGATTTATTCATTTATCAAGTTCTTCCTTTGACAAAAATACAGAGAACGCCTAATAATCTCTATTTTGATTTTGTACATGATGGTTGGTAATTGAATTAAACATTTTGAATATGAGAATTTAAGAATGTAGCTAGGCTTTTTTAATATGTTGTGAATAAAACCTTATCAGCAATTAAAAGATTTTCCAATGACCTTAACTTGAAACAGAACTTTCATTCTATGACATAAGTTATATTTGACCTTATATATTGCATGTCTTTTTTGCTCTTGCATACATTACTACACTCCATTTAAAAAGAAGTAGCTATAGTTTTAAAACAATTGAGAAGAGTATTTCAGAATATTTTAGAAATTCTTTCTTTTAATTTTCACATGACATAAACATTCAAATCTCAATTTTGAAAGATTTTGAGTGCTTCTCGTCACTATAAATAAAAGTGCAAAGATAAAACAATGACGCTAATTTAAATTTAAAGAAGGCGTTGCTGTTCATTTCAGGCGAATCGAAGTCATAGGCTTTATAATTACTAGTGAATTGAAGTTTTTACGAAATCATTAATTAAATGAATCGTATCCAACTTTCTCTCTCTCTCAATCGCTCTGTCGATTTGGAATTTCAATAATAAGGTATCCATCTTTATTTTGAGGTATAATTATGCAGAAATTGCAAAAGGGAGGGCTCATAAGATATTCATAGAATAATAGGATCAGTTAGTACGTTTCAATACCAATTTAAGCTCTAATGCCCTTGACTCTTACTAAACCTAAACACTTTTATTTAACTATGATTAATATTTCGCTGCTCTCACCTTTCAACTAACTACGCTTATTAAGTTCTTCTCTAATTATAGCTTAAAAAGCTTCACAATTTATCTATGAAAGCAAACCTTTTTGTTGAAGTCTTTGAGAATCATAAGTAAATTTGTCTCCTTTCAAATATTTGAAAAGAGCTCAACTTAATGCTGCTTTGAGCAAGCATCACCATTTTAAGTTTATAACTTTCCATCAGAAATTTGCCTTATTACCTGCAATCAATTTTAATCTGTTAAAGATTTATTCATTTATCAAGTTCTTCTTTTGACAAAAATACAGAGAACGCCTAATAATCTCTATTTGATTTTGTACATGGTGGTTGGTAATTGAATTAAACATTTTGAATAAGAGAATTTTAGAATGTAGCTAGCTAGGCTTGTTTAATATGTTGTGTGTGAATAAAACTTTATCAAGCAATTAAAAGATTTTCCAATGACCTTAACTTAAAACAGAACTTTCATTCCATGACATAAGTTATATTTGACCTTATATATTGCATGTCTTTTTTGCTCTTGCATACATTACTACACTCCATTTAAAAAGAAGTAGCTATAGTTTTAAAACAATTGAGAAGAGTATTTCAGAATATTTTAGAAATGCTTTCTTTTAATTTTCACATGACATAAACATTCAAATCTCTATTTTGAAAGATTTTGAGTGCTTCTCGTCACTATAAATAAAAGTGCAAAGATAAAACAATGTTGCTAATTTAAATTTAAAGAAGGCGTTGCTGTTTATTTCAGGCGAATCGAAGTCATAGGCTTTATAATTGCTTGTGAAATGTAGCTTTTACGAAATCATTAATTAAATGAATCGTATCCAACTTTCTCTCTCTCTTTCTCAATCGCTCTGTCGATTTGGAATTTTAATAACAAGGTATCCATCTTTATTTTGAGTGTTAATTATGCAGAAATTGCAAAAGGGATGGCTCATAAGATATTCATAGAAAATAGGATCAGTTAGTACGTTTCAATACCAATTTAAGCTCTAATAACCTTGACTCTTACTAAACCTAGACACTTTTATTTTACTATGATTAATATTTCACTGCTCTCACCTTTCAACTAATTACGCTTATTAAGTTCTTCTCTAATTATAGCTTAAAAAGCTTCACAATTAATCTTTGAAAGCAAACCTTTTTGTTGAAGTCTTTGAGAATCATAAGTAAATTTGTCTCCTTTCAAATATTTGAAAAGAGCTCAACTTAATGCTGCTTTGAGCAAGCATCACCATTTTAAGTTTATAACTTTCCATCAGAAATTTGCCTTATTACCTGCAATCAATTTTAATCTGTTAAAGATTTATTCATTTATCAAGTTCTTCTTTTGACAAAAATACAGAGAACGCCTAATAATCTCTATTTGATTTTGTACATGGTGGTTGGTAATTGAATTAAACATTTTGAATAAGAGAATTTTAGAATGTAGCTAGCTAGGCTTGTTTAATATGTTGTGTGTGAATAAAACTTTATCAAGCAATTAAAAGATTTTCCAATGACCTTAACTTAAAACAGAACTTTCATTCCATGACATTAGTTATATTTGACCTTATATATTGCATGTCTTTTTTGCTCTTACATACATTACTACTCTCCATTTAAAAAGAAGTAGCTATAGTTTTAAAAAAAAATTGAGAAGAGTATTTGATAATATTTTAGAAAAGCTTTCTTTTAATTTTCACATGACATAAACATTCAAATCTCTATTTTGAAAGATTTTGAGTGCTTCTCGTCACTATAAATAAAAGTGCAAAGATAAAACAATGTTGCTAATTTAAAATTAAAGAAGGCGTTGCTGTTCATTTTAGGCGAATCGAAGTCATAGGCTTTATAATTACTAGTGAATTGGAGCTTTTACGAAATCATTAATTAATGAATCGTATCCAACTTTCTCTCTCTCTCTCAATCGCTCTGTCGATTTGGAATTTCAATAACAAGGCATCCATCTTTATTTTGAGTGTTAATTTTGCAGAAATTGCAAAAGGGAGGGCTCATAAGATATTCATAGAAAAATAGGATCAGTTAGTACGTTTCAATACCAATTTAAGCTCTAATACCCTTGACTCTTACTAAACCTAGACACTTTTATTTTACTTTGATTAATATTTCGCTGCTATCACCTTTCAATTGATTACTCTTATTAAGTTCTTCTCTAATTATAGCTTAAAAAGCTTCACAATTTATCTATGAAAGCAAACCTTTTTGTTGAAGTCTTTGAGAATCATAAGTAAATTTGTCTCCTTTCAAATATTTGAAAAGAGCTCAACTTAATGCTGCTTTGAGCAAGCATCACCATTTTAAGTTTATAAATTTCCATCAGAAATTTGCCTTATTACCTGCAATCAAGTTTAATCTGACAAAGATTTATTCATTTATCAAGTTCTTCCTTTGACAAAAATACAGAGAACGCCTAATAATCTCTATTTGATTTT